>JAMKCH010008467.1:0-158352 GCA_023653785.1 Ophioderma brevispina
CAGCTTTGGTTGCGCCAGACTTTCAGAAACAATTCAAGTTGGCAGTTGATGCCAGTGATGTAGGCTGTGGTGGAGTTCTCATGCAAGCAGATGAAAATGATGTAGATCATCCTGTATGCTATTTCTCTAAGAAGTTTGACAAACATCAGAAAAACTACTCAACAATAGAGAAAGAATGTCTTGCATTGCTACTGTCATTGCAAAATTTAGATGTGTACTTGAGTACAACAGTGCACCCAGTTCTAGTGTACACGGATCACAATCCGTTGACTTTCATCCACAAGATGAAAAACAGAAATCAAAGACTTGTCAGGTGGAGTTCAACTCTACAAGAATACAATCTGGACATAAGACATATCAAAGGAAAAGAAAATGTCTTGGCAGATGCCTTGTCCAGAGCTGCCTAAATTTTGTTCAGAAATTTGATATTACAACTTCATGTAATAAAGACTGAAGGCAGCAATGCAAGAACATTATAAAAAGTGTAAAATTTGCACTGTGTACACTGTATGTAAAATTAACCACAAATGGTTAAAGGTATAAAGCCAGATTTTGGAAAATTTTCATTTCATTCAAATTTTCTTTTTAAGGGGGAGGATGCTATATTACCCTCAAAATTTTGATTAAAATATTATTTTCTCAATTTATTTGAGAAAAGATTTCTCACGGGAAAAGTACTTTGTTTATGTTGAAAAGAGAATAGGGAATTCCCCTAGAGTTGTTTGTGCAAAATGCACCTGTTAGATAGATTGCACAATAAGGGAAATGGGGAATTCCCCAAAATGTAAACTTAGTAACTGAGTGAACTCGTTTATGCTTTAAGATCAAAACATTGCATGATCTGGGGGATTCCCCCATAAAGTTATATATGGGAAGTGATATAATTCAGATGATATAATTTATGTGAATTCCAATTGGTCAGCTAGTGCAAGGTTATGTTTATGCATGATGCTGTGGCAATGTCTTTTTTAAGACTTGGGAACTTTGTGAAGTCAATATATAATGGAGATTTGAGTAAAGGACTCTCTGCCAGCATCCACTAGTAACAAGTAGCTAGAAGTCATAGCTAGTTTTACTCTGCATTGAGGAGCAGACCTGTAAAGTACCTAGTGCCAGGATTTATAATTCCATGTGAGCAGAGTCGCTGTAATTATTCTACTGTCGTCTTTGAAGCCAAAAGAGCTGGAATCAAAATAGGATTCCAAATTGTGGGCAGATAAAATCGTGGTGATTATATCTGGGACTGAATAGTACCTGTGGAATATTAGTGTCGTCGGGTGACTATTTTTTAAACCTTGTCGTATGTGAACCGGCTTGGACAAAATTACCTTCAGGACTGAGAAGATTCCCATGGAATATATTGCTTGAAGATTTTCACGTCGTGACTTTTGCATACTGTCATTTTGGAGTCTTCGCTTTGAGGACATATCAACGCTGACTGCAACGCTACTTTTAGGTTAAGTTGAGACATAAATAACTTCTGAGTAAGATTAGAATTGATAAGTGTAATTTTGAATTATAGATAATTGTGCTTTGGACATACAAATTCTTGATCCAATCTATTAAAATCATTAAATCTGTTTTTTTGTTATAGAAAATTCAAGATCACTTGTGCGCAAGGCTCGTTTATTGTGTTTGAAAGGTATTTCTACCTTTGACTTCTACGAGACGCCATAACAGTTTTTTATGAATTCATATGATCCAACATATTAGAGTGGGGAAGTTATAATCAAAGTTTTTGGTCCAGTAGTTAACAAAGTCTTTAGTTATGAATATCATATTTCCGGTAATTGTGTTGTTTCTCGTATTATAATGCGCAAAGTCTTTATTTTATGAATATCAATCCGGTAAATTGTTTTGTTTTCTCGTAGAATATTGCATGGACACCTCTAAGTCAGTGAAAAATGGTCAAAAGTCTTTCGGAGTAAAGCCATTTTTTATACTTAAAACATGAAAATGCCTAGTTTCTTATCATACATTTCAAAATATTTAAAGTATTATCTTCTACTTTTTCAACAAGGTTTCTTATACACGAATAGCTACAAATCAGAATTGTTTAAGATTATTCCGTAAGCCCGTTTTGTGAAGTTTAAATATTTAAACTAATGTTCTTTGTTTGCATTTCCTATTTCCCCATAGCAATATTCCATAAGACAAGTGAGTTAAAATTCTGGAACATATATTTGATAAATGAACCCCTATTGGTAAGAACTGTTATCTTTGTTTAAAACGCCCAGATTCTTTGACATGTCTTGCAGATAATTCAAAGATTCAAGATGTTATTTATTTCCATAAAATCATACAGGTTAGACATCATACAAAACAATATAAGAAACATTTTATGGAGGAAAAGGTTGGGAGGCCAATGAGGCCGTAAAGTATCCTTTCCTTTGGTTACGATTACGATATTTGTTTTATCTGGGTTTCCAAGGTCCAAATTCTCATCATAGTATAACCCAGAAATTCGTCAATCGGAAACACGAGTTTAATTTGACAAACCATCTAAATAAATATAAGCGGGTTAATCTTATTACTTGTTGTTGTTTTTAAGGTGGTTCCAAATAACATAGGTGTTTTTGATGCATAAGTAAGAGTTTTTGATCACACACCTTCTTGTATTCCTGATTCATTGTATCATATGTAGGTCGTTTTTCACGTCTTTGTCAGAGAAAAATACAGTTGTGTCATCAGCAAATAAAATAAATGACAACACTGTGATGTAGAAGCAAATGTCATTCATATATATATATATATATTATATATATATATATAATATATATATCTCTATATTCTCATCTATATATATCTTTATATATATTCTCTTATTATAAATTAACTCAACAAGACTCATTTTTCAAATGGGGGAGAGGCACTTGTCACCCAATTGGACTTAACTATAAATTTGATTCGTGTTAATATTTTTCCTCATGCTTGTAAAACTAAACATCGCTTTTTGTGCATTGTAAAGTTGGTGTATTCTAGACGGCTACCAAGTATCACCCTTATGTATTATACCGTATTATAGTTTTTCAACACTATTCGTGTTGTGTTTTACATGTGTTGTTTTAATTCTTACCAGGTTTTCTTTCTTGCCAAGTCGCTTGTGTATCAGAGTTGCTACTCCATCCACCGTTGAAGGGTTTAGACCTGAAGCGTTTGGTGTTTCTTATTTTATACTATATTTTGGGTGCACGGCTACATCATAACCATGTACCAATTTGAGACCTATATACTTATATATATAATATATAATATATCTATTATCTATATATATATCTAGATATATATATTAAAATATATATTATTATCTATCTACACAGTATCGATCCCAAGACAGAACCCTGAGTACCCCGCCAATACAAAAAAATTTTTTTTTTCATTCAGACATTTTTTATAAGATACATATAATTGTTTGCTATCATAAAGTAAATAGAAAACCAATCAGGTGAGATTCAGAAAACCATAATAATATATAATTTATCACGCAATAAAATTGTGGTTTATAGTCATGCGTGAATTACTTTCTAGAAAGTTTTAAGATGCTCATTACGTCAATCATAATTCGATTGAGTTGACTAACTTTTGTGATGGGAAAATTATTAGCTAGTGTCAATTGGTTTAGAATGAAATGAATAAGACTCCATTATTAACGGATTCCCCCCAAAAACAAAAAAAAACAAAAACTTTTTTAGTAGGAAACCACGACAACCAAATTTAACAGGCCATAGCTTTCTATGTTTCAACACACTTGGCAGTACGCTTCACATTAAATGACGTAGATTTTTTTAAGGATACGAGTTCTCTCAAATTTTAACTGGATCGGCCTGTCTGACCACCTAACCAAAAACGTGTCGAGGTTTATTAGACAAACAGGTGCCAAAGACAACCACAAACCTTGTGTTTGAAACTTAGCCTGCTATCATAAATCGTTTCCCCATAGAAAACCATGTTTTGCCTTTCTGGTCGTGCACGACAGAAACTACTAAATCATCATCTTATTACAAGACGCGTATTCGGCTTAGTCACTTCAGGTGCACTGTGATCTAATACATTGGTAACATTCCAAGTAATGTAAAACAACAGGGCCCTGGGGGTAGGACATGCCAACCTTAAATTTTAGGGCCCCAAAACAAAAAAAAAAACAAAAAAACAAGCAAAACGGCGAATTCAAAACAGCATCAACTCCCGGTGCTCGTCTTTGTCACAGACTGTACCGTTGGAGGGCGCTCTTACATATATTGAACGGTTACACAGGGGGGCGGCCAGATAGCGCGTTTTGCCGTTCCCATAGGGTTAGGCACGTAATCACTAAAACTTACAAATATTCTAAGTCGAAATATGTTTGATATCATATTTTTCCACTCAAAATCCGTTGGAGTTGAAGATCAACTCCAGTCTAAGTATTTTTTTTGGTATGAAAACGGTACAACGGGATCCATTTGAACGAGGCTCGCGGACCTCATGTTCAAAATCGCAGATTCAAAAACCGCTATTTATAGCTTCGGACCATGTACCAGGCCGGCCCGGTACTAAGGTAGCCCCATGGAAGCCCCAGGGGTAGAGCCCAGTGCCCCACCGTTGAATTAGTTCGTTGACCTTCATGTGGCATCCTCTCATGTCGCGGTCTTTAAAACGATTTGAATGATAGTTTTGCAGCACAATTATGCCCCACCCTCCCCGATTAAAGACAAGGCAATTTAAAAGCGGTGCGGCTCCGTACCGGAATTCCCACTCGCCACTTAAAGTCTGACTCAGAAATTTCGAAATATTATTTTTTTTGTGTAATAATGAAAAAAATAGTCAACTAGAACTAAAGATAGTAACCTACAAAGCCCATTCCCGAAATTTGAGATGAATCGGAGTTTTCGTTTGATGCAGTAAAACCTTTATGTGTAGTATTACGTCCCATTAGGATCTGTGTATACAAAAATTCCGGATCCGGATTTTAAAACAAAGTTTGTATTTTTCTATATGAAAGGCATTGATTAAGCTTAGCATTTCACACAGTGATTAATAATGTGGAGCAGCATTATGTACATGCAAAAACACGATTTTTTTTGGAATTGGAGGGCGCCCTTCCTACGAAATCTCTGATTCGGGCCTTTAACTCACTGATCTATTTATTAAACGCGCACAGTGACTCAAATTTCCGGGCCACTGTTTCAGCGCTCGACCAATTGACTCGTTTCGGTCGGCAGTTTTGCGCTATGAAGGAGCTTGGGCCGCCACCGCCTGCGTTACACACCCAAAAAAACAACAAAAAAAAGGAAAAAAAACTTTTTTGAACGTAAAGACTAAGAGCCCTGGTCCGAAGACTTAAAATGACCGTTTTGAAATACACTGTTTTGGCAAGCGAGGTTAATAATCCACTAAACCTCGACGGATTTTGACATTAAAATTTTTTCCAATATATTAGATATAACTCAGATCTTTTGTCACCAGGAGTGGTCAATGGTTTTGGGGTGTATACTATTACTAATGGCTGTTTTGGATATTAGAGTGTATCGGTGCGCATAGCTAAAGTAGCGCAAGCTCTGTAGGCCATGGCGCGTATGTTCAAGGGTAGTATGTTTGATAGAGAATTACTTTGGCAGGTAAGTTTCTGGATTTTGTGTACTTCAATCAAAACCAATTAAAAGCACAGCCCCCCCCCTTTTTTTTTTGTTGTGGAAAAAAAAAAAAAAAAAAACAAAAAAAAAAAAAATTTTTTTCCCCCCCCCAAAAAAAAAAAAAAAATCAACCCCCTGAAATTGGATGTAAACCAAGTTGAGGGTTTCAAATTCGGGAACCCAATGTTATTGCATGCAAGGTAAATGTTTCAAATTCATGCGTGACATGACACTGCACTTTACTGTTTCACATGGCTTCACTAAGGATGCATTATTGTTGGCATTTATTGAATTTTGAACATGTTGAAAACATTTACGATAATACTTACCCCGATGCTGTACGTATCGACTGGTCATTGAAAGGTTCCCCCCCCCCCACCACACAATGACTTTGAACCTGCATTGAAAATATATATATTTTATTAATCTTTCCCTGGTAATGGCCAGCGCACGATAAGTGTTGAAAAAAAACCATGTGCGCTTGGCCGGATTCGAACCGGCGACTTCGTATTACACACGACGCTCTAACCGACTTAAGCTAATCCGCAGTTGGTAGAGAGCGATAGATATCATCTATAGGATATTTAGGTTCAGAAAAGGTGTCTTTTACTACGCCTTCAAATGCATTGAAACTAGTCAGGGGGGGGGTAGGACATGCCATCCCAAACAGCACAGCCTGAATTCAATTGGCATCAACACCGGCGCGACTCGAGTGCTAGTCCCCTTCAAAGACCTAACGGTATGAGGGCGCTATTACGCGTAGCTACGGTTATAACACTCAGACTTGCCTCAAGTCTAGGCCGGTCACGAATATTTAAATCTAAATGACCGTATTGGAAATTACAACTAGTTTGCAGAGGGTTTAATCCACTAACCCCGACGGATTGTGACGTCATAATTTATCCTTTATTTATCATTATATTACTAAGGATTATTGAACTAGGGTTTTACGAGTAGATTTTGTAATGAAACTGACAGACACAAGGCTTATACCATGGTAAAAATGCACGTAGCATTCCACAAATTAGCCGTTTGGAAATCCCCAAAGCCCCACGAGCAGGTCGTGTCCTACCAACCCACCCCACCCCCTGGAAACAGTCTTTACTACAGTATAGTCTCACATCTTGAGCGATTACGTACGCTGTGACCAAAACGGGATACCGAATGCTTGCTGCTTTGACCGTATTGGTAGTTATAAACGGAACGAGATAGAATAGGTTTGGTGTCACGTTCAGGTACAGGGGGTTTCCCCCCCCCCCCCCACGTGTCAGGTATCGTATCATTTTGCTCTTCGTGGGCGAACCGATATATTAAATCGACTATGTTTATCAAGGTCTGTACATCATGGCCCTCTGCCCAGAGTTTATTATTTTTTCCAAAGAGACGACGGTATTATGTCTAAACATACAACATTTACCTTTTCCCTACTGAATTCAAAAACCGACGTACGATGACGAGAATCGGTTGTTTTTTCCAATGTAGGGATACGTCCCCGTTTCAGTTTACTGAATGGGTCCCCGAGCAAAATACTAAACCAATCAATTCCGTGACGTCATCAAAATCTCTTTATTTTTTTCCAAAAATTGGTGTTATCCCATATAAATTCGTTTTTAAGTTCAAACTTGTATTTGTTCTTTAATATTAATATTCAATTGTCCCCCCATGAAGGTGAAAAAGATGTGTCCCATAAGCTACAAACTGAAAACAAAGTCAGCCGGCTAAATACCCTTACCCGGGACTGTAATGAGCATACGGATCCCCGTTTTAGGAGTTAATAGCAAGGGCTTACAGCCACTTGCCGCGCGGCTGCGGGGTTATGCGTCCGAATGTAGGTTGATTTGGTAATGTCACTAGACAGAGACTGCCAGAGTAAATGCACGTAAACAGTTCCCCAATTACCGTTGGGAATCCCCAAGCCCAAAAAAAAAAATCGAGCAGGATTCGTGTCCTACCCCCCTGAAACCGGGGTTCGAGAAAAATTAACTTGGGGGCGCTTTTCCTGGAAATCTCCGCATGTCTCTTTAAAAAATCCCTGCACATCATGTTGTTTATTTTTCAGAACTTTCTAAATTTGTCAAAAGGCCCTATCTCATCTCTGATATATTCAGAACAGGCTCTTTAAAGTTTTTAAATCATACCATGTTTTTTCTTTTTTTCCCCCCCCCTCACTCCCTTCTGCGCGGTTCTCATTCTCATTCCCATAGCGGGAAGTATATAGCGCATCAGCAGTACTCAGTCACAATGGCGGAAAATGCACGGGAGCCAAATTTGGAAGGTAGAGAAATTTTTTTGTAAATGCTCGATTATCGAATCAGGGAACATGTGCATTGCAGTTAATAAGCGAATGTCAATTGCACAATTAAATGTAATGTCATACTGAATTTGGGTGTATCTAGGTTAGTACAATACTGAATACACACTGTCACTGAGTCTGAGTGACACAGCGGAAAGACATGATTGAAAGAATTTAAGTTAACTGCCAACACCCTACGAATTCGGCAGTTGACGTTAACGACACTATCAGATTTGATAAATCAGAAAATCGAAAAAATCATCAAAAATCAGATTTTTGAATGTTTGTAACAAGTATAAGTATCCTAACACACCCTGCAAATGATAGGACCACAAGGAACCTAATATTAAATAATAAGCCTTAGCCTTTAGGTAGGTTGTCCGACCAAATTTTGATTTTTTTTTTTTAACCCTTAGGCTTACAAATTTGGTATCACTGTAAAGAGCATTAAAAAAGAAAGCAAATGGTACAAAAATCAGCTCAATACAAGAAAATATGAGGGAGTTATGCCTATTTTAGTAGCGCAGGTCGTGTTTTCTTGTCTGTACAACATTTCGTAGCCACGGCCCACTGTTACAATTAACTTCACACATAATATCTGAATGTATCTGATGCTGATAAGAAAAGTGAATGTAAAGAATTCCATTTTCCATGAATGGGTAATGTTGTATGGTGGAAATAAAATAATAATGAAAGAAAATATGAATATTTATTACACAATATCGTAGTCTAGCAAATTGGAAAAGAAATTCTTGTAGTGATGCTGCACTGCTTCCCCCAAACCAAGACTATGCCAGCAAGTACTTGTGATGTTGTAGTGTGATCCTCCCGTATTAAATTAAAAAGGAGAAAAAATAATGAACTTTAATAATTATTACATTTTCGAAGTACAAAATATATCACAAAATGTCATGACGGATGGATGGATAATACTATTACTACATAATACGGATCGTGATCCAGCTGCAAGATTTGCCCGTACGGCACCACAGACGGCATGCATCATTGTTCAGAAAATCTCAGCTCGCATCTTCCCGCAATCACAGAGTGCAATGAAACTTGGCAAACTTATGTAGAAATGTCCATTTTATCATATAAACTTACTGTAAAATTACTGTAATGGGGTCTGTATGTGAAATTTCTTACCTTATTGACTCGAAAAAACCAAGAAAATACAACAAATTTTGGTCCAAATAAAAACTTCAATGTAACTCAAATAGTATACATCAAAGCATGGGAAGCTTGTTATCATTGGAAAGGGCAGGTTTTTTCCTACAAGGTCATACCAAAATCGATGAGGTTGGGTCAGGGGTTACAGATTAGAGCCCACAATTCCATTCGCAACCGGAAGCATCCTTGTGAAAAATGGCGACCGTCAACATCGTCTGCAGAAAAATTTGCTCTGTATGTACACTGATTTCAAAGCAATTTTAAACGTAGAAAGCACTGTTTTCACCAGACTTTCAAATATATTTTGAAAGATTAATATCTTTACTTGCAGAACAATTAAATGACAGGTTATTTAGCGACTAGCAAAGGGAGAAAACGGTAAGTTTTTGAGGGCCATCATTCACACACAAACAGATACGGAAATGGAAATCGCCATTTGGGTGGACGACCTACCTTAGGCTTAGCTTAGCCCCAGGTTAGGGCAAAATCGGATATTTTAGTCATTACTGTCCGTTCGGACACTTACTACTGCAAGTGCAAGTTCAACACGTAATTGAATGGAGATTCGTATCTTTGAACACTGCCGTTTCATTCCTTTTCTGTTAATTCTTCAGTTGGAAAAGGTAACTTATGAGAATCTTCACTTTTGAACTATTCCTGCTAATTTCCAATATTTTTACTCTTTCTAACTAAAATTGTTTTCATTGAAAAGATAATTATTTAACTTAAAAAATGAGGGGTCACTCATGTCTGTCGTGCAAAAATTGGCCGAGTTATGGACAAATGTATGTTGCCATATTAGTTCAAAATTTTGTGACCGGGCAGTGTCAATGCCTTGCTGTACAAAAATGTATTTATAGGCTTATTTTGACAAGCGGGGGTCAATTACAAAAATGCGCTTTATTCCATAACATCTAGTTATCATAACATGGTAACATAAGTATCAAATATTAGACACATGTTCTTTTTTCCCATTGTCTTTGGGATTCTATAGTCCAAAACACAAATTTTGTGATTTTCCCATAGGATTACACAGTTAAGAATGAGTGTACGGTCACAACTTTTGTGAGTTTAGATTTTGAAGCCTGCCCTCGCCTGCTGGCATGTGGTCATTCCTATCTTTCGGATAAATCACTGATAGTGTCTTTAACGGAAATTAGTGTCTTACCGAATCATGCTACAAACGTGGAGGCGATTTTGTACAGAGCTGGTATAGGAAACTGGACGCATGTAAATTAATGAGATTGCTATTGTAGTAGGCATTAGTGGCATTGTGTCCATGTAAAGTGTATACTGTATGCAAAACTCTATTCAACTCAACTGACAACAACACGCCTCACAAACACAAGTACTTTAGAAATTTGGATTAGGCTAATTAAAGGTCCATGGCCCGATCGCTAATAGCCTCGTCCCCAGAAGCCCAGATTTTACTGGAAGTGGTCGAAATGTTGGTATCAAAAGAAAGCTATTTTTCTCATTTACCCTGTGAAATCTTTGGGCTAAATGATGTTTGGTTTGGGAGTTATGAGCGAAAGTGTACTCCCTTTTGGTCGACCAATATTAGTATACACAGTACTCTATGGGGCTCACAAATCATGTTCTAGCCGTCACATCAAAACGGATTGAAATATCGGCGCGAAACTTTACAGATGGGGTTTTGGGGTGAAGGCCATTCTATCAAGACGAAAAACTTTATATACTTAAATCGGACCATCCCCCTTTAACCCTCGTCTACCGAAGGGGGGGTGGTTACCACCCCCCCTTCAGGTTTTTTCCCCGGCTTGCTAAAACCCCCTTTTTGGTGCCAAATTATTTAATGTAATTGTCAATTGACATGTTCCGCTCCTTTTAATCCAAAAAACAAACATCCACCGGGGTATAGGTAAGATACAGGGTGATCCCAAAGTGATCGATAGGGGGGGTGGTAACCACCCCCCCTCCAGAAGAGAAGTACCAACATGCCTAACACAACACAGGAACATCACAGACACTTGATTTTGGTACCAATAGATAGATATGGTCCTCCTCTTTCCATTGATACCAAAATAAGTACCAACATGCCTAGCATTACGTCACAATGACATCATAAATTTCGCATGTCAGCAAAACTGCCATTTCCATAGACACACACAGTGGAAAATTCAATTTTTCGCCAAAAAGGTTAGGAAAAACAGATTTTCATGCGGTTTTTGACTCTACTTTCATGGGAAATGACTAGTTTTATATAATGACATCATTTTAGAGCTATAATAGGGTGTTTGAGTCGCTAAAATTGCGAAATATCAAATTTCCACCCTATATTCAGTATTTTCGTACTTTCCTCAACATATGACGTCATGGTGACGTCATAATGGGGATGTTAGTACTTATTTTGGTACCAATGGAAAGAAGAAACTCTAAGCTATCCTTTGGTACCAAATTTACAGGAATCGGGTGTTCAGTAACGAAAATCACAGGGGGGGGGTGGTAACCACCCCCCCCCCCTTCGGGAGTTTTGTTACAAAAAATGGCTCAGGTAGACGAGGGTTAATGAAGTGCGCCACTAATTAATGACGTCACTGACCGTCAGCTAGCGTTCGGTGAACCAGAAGTTTGCTTGATGACTCATCATGCTCAGAGTCTGAGAAGTTTTTTATGAATTAATCCACAAGGACCAAGGTCAATGTTGTACCCAAGGCCATGCGCAGTTCGATTAATAAAATTTTCCATCATGATACCATACTGATCATCGCAAACGAAAATGGCCACTCCGTTGCATTTTTTGGTGAAAATTCTATGCTTTCCCCATAGAATTTATGAATTTTGACATCTTAAAACCTGATACGGGGATCTCTTGTAATTAAATTTTCGAATTAGGTACGAAATGACACTAATTATATCGGTAAAATACAGCACATGTACTATGTGATAGTATTCATTGCAAGCTAGGTCGTTTTTTTGTTTTAGAGGTCGGATGCAATATTCACCTGTGTTTTCCGAGGAAAATTTCAGAATTGTATTTTCCACGTCATAACCGCCCACGTGACCATCATTGCGCAATAGCAATGTTTGAATGATTTATAAAACACTGTTTGAAATAATTATAATATTTTCATATATTGGTTTACAATAAATAATAAAAATGTACTCATAGTTTTCCTAATTATTTGTTATGAGTGTTTCATGGTAGGCCTTGTATGGAATTACTTTGAAATGCATAATATATTTGGCATGTGACATGCCCTAAATAACCCCTATCTGAAGTCTTCATAACCGACATTCAGAACCATGACCGCATCCCCTGGGACGGTTGCCAGCTTGCGGCGCCACTACTGAAAAACATTTGGAACAAGGCCAAGTGGCTATAAATTGGGGACAACACGCTACAACAGGAATATTGTCACGAGGTATAAGTATGTTAGTGTCAATAGACCTAACAGGGAATTCCTCTTTAGCTCTATTCACTGGGTCCCAGGTTCGAATCCCAGTCTTGGCTGGGCTGAGAAATAAGTCGCTGGTATACCTCGGTGAGTAATTAGATAGTTTACGGTTTGTGACGTTGGAGTTCGTGACAAATTTGGTGGCAGCGGTGGGATCGAAATGACTGCAGTTATGTACCTTGTATCAAGGAGGCAGGCGTTTAAGGCCCGGGACGTGCCTTGTAAGGACGGGGAGTAATGTCACGAGGTATAAGTACGTTAGTGTCAATAGACCTAACGGGGAATTCCTCTTTCGCTCTATTCACTGCGCGCTCGACTTGAGACCGAGGGGTCCCGGGTTCGAATCCCGGTCTTGGCTGGGCTGAGAAATACAAAGTCGCTGGTATACCTCGGTGAGTAATTAGATAGTTTACGGTTTGCGACGTTAGAGTTTGTGACAATATACTTACCTCATCGTTAAGGTTGATAACAGCTCCCTAACAGCAGTGCCACTTCCTTTATGAATGATCCCTTACTGCCAAAGAAGAAATCGGCGAATTTTTAATTCGACCTTGTCATTTACTCCAATGGCTAAAAAACAAAAAAATGACGGTCAAACCAGGTGGTCTGACTGTCACGACTAAAGCATGTGATCATACATGTGACGTTCAGTGACGTGTTTGTATTCTCATTCCAACCGCCAATAGACCGTGATTACATGTATGTGTAAATAATGAACTTCGCCTTCTGGCAGAGGGACTCGTTTAGATCCGTGACCTCCTTCGCCAACCCAAAATAACAGCGCGCCTTAGATCAAATAACATATGAAGGATATTAGCCCTGGAGCTAGAACACATTGGTAAAACATCTCAAAGGTAACAAAAGGTTGAGTGATTAAATATTGTTGACAGACTGACCGGAACACCTGAAACGAACAGGATTCTTAAGTGCCGCAAGGGGGGGGGGTCTGTTCTTCTTTCTGTTTGGTGGGGGGTCTTTCCCTGAGGGGCGGGGGAGGGTGCCTTAAGGAGAGGGGGCCAAAACAAAGTTTGACAGGGGTCAAATTTGTAAAGTGATCCAATCATGTTGAAAAAGCACAACATTTTATGTGTAAAACAATAAGGATCAGAACAGGTATAGTTTGTTACCTGTAATAGTACAGCCTAAAGTTTCAGAGTTATAGGTAAAAACAGTAAAATCAATAATAAGGGTCAATTTCATTGTCCAGGGGTCAAATTTTAAGTTGCTCCAATTTGGATAAACCAGAAAATCTTGGTGGAGTTCTGGATTTTAAAACTAGGAATAGTTTTGACCTCTAAACGCTTAGTTCCGAATGTAGGGGGCACAGAAGGTCAGTCCATTGCATTCAATGGGGCTGATCTTGTTAACCCGTACCTTTCTTAAGCAAGGGAATTTGAGACCACTCAAAAAGCTATTCCTTAATTTTTATCCTATGGAGCTCCACAAATAATTTGCACCATTTTTTCTCCAGAATCGGAAGCAATTTAAATTGCCCCCTGTACAACTGAAAAGTGACCCTTTTATTGATCTTTTGCTGTTTTTAGCCTATAACTCCTGAAACTTTAGGCTGTACATATTACACAATAACTTTTCGCATCCTTATGGTAGACATAACATGGGCGCTTTTCACCATGATTGGATCCATTTACAAATTTGCCCCTGTACAACTTTATTTTGGCCCTTCCTTAAGCACCACTTGCGGGGCACTAGAATTCACGTTTCTAGGTTGTTCGGTCAGTCTGTCAACATATAATCACTCAACTTTTGTACTTGAGATGTGTGACAAATGTGGCTAGGCTCCGGGTTATATGGGTTCCAGAAGTTTATGCCATTTTTCAACATGCAACTCGAATTTAAAACGAAAGAAAAGTTAATGGGACACAAAAATGAAGAGTTAGAAGTCTACTCTCACCCTTGCTTGCAGTTTTGAAAAGTTTGTGAAATTTGGGGTCTTTTGAGAATATTTCAGTAGGACACATTAATTTGACCCCTTGTTACAATATGCTTATCGAATTCACACATGTGTGTGCGTATGCGGGTGCAAACCTCAAGCTAATACGTAACAAGATTCTCATCACTTTTTTCTCTATTATAATTATCGTAAGCCATGTAAGTCCGTTGGAACAGCTGCGTTGGCCAGCTTGGGGGTGGACGAAATAGGATTAGGTTTTGCATTGTATATATGTTCCGCATTTACTACCAAAATACGTAGGCACCTGGATTTCTAATTTGAGGGCAATAAACTTAGCTATTCTGATTGTTTAATTAAGTATTCTTGGCCTGCACACCTGCATATATTTCTTTTTTCAAAAGCTTGCCTATTTAAGATGGCGGTTGATTGCATGAAAGAATCGCCTGGTTGTTAGCGGCAAATAGTGCATATTAGGATAAAACATTCCACCTCTTACCGTTAATTTCGTAATGCAGCCCTCAATGGTTTTTGTTTCTTTGAATTCTCTACCTTTCGTAAAGATAAGGGTATTTTGTACTTCAGATTTCGGCGCTGTTTGACGGTGAATCACCGCGATACTGGGCATCTAGAAATAGAATTCACTCAAGAATCAGTACGCATGCGCCGAAATTAATTCCAGGGAAACAACGGTGCTGTTTGTTTGTGCGCCTCCGTTGTTTCAACGAAAAAAAGCTGTTGTGAATTCTAACAGCGATCGGTTGTTACCTGTTATATTGTCGCATCTTATTTACCTATTTCATGGCCGCATGGTGTAAAACTCACAAATAAAGCACGTTTTGGAATCCAGGTTTAAAATCTTTGTCATGTAGTCCATCTGAAAATGTCAGAGGTCGTATGAATGTTATCAGTAAGTGGAATATTCCATTTCGTGGATATGAGGGTAGTTCAAAATCAGCATTTTGTTCATGTCCGTTCTGTTATAATTGATACGAAAAGTGTTAGAGCGCCATCATAATTAGATGGTTTGGTAACATGATGTTTTAACAGGGTGTGGCCATTTTGTGACCCACTGACACACATGACCCTGATGAATTCAGCAGGCTTTACGGAATAAAGTGCACTTTATTCCGTAGAATTCATCAGGGTCATGTGTGTCAGTGGGTCACAAAATGGCCACACCCGTTTTAACAAATTCTTTGTTCATACAACGTTATTGCATGCATTCCAAGTCAAATGAATTTACTGTGATCCAAATTATTAAATCGTTGGAAAATTAATAGTAAAGGTGATTTGTGTCATAGTTGCAATCTGCACAGAACAGGGCAACAAATGAATAGTCATGTCCTTAGTATCCCGTAATTCATCTAGTTGCAATCTCTTATACATGAAACATAATCATTCGCATATGTGCTACGAAATACACACAGTGAATGTTATATGATTTAGTATCATCGATTGTTAACTTGTAAATACAAATTAATGTACAAACACTTATATGTGTTGCTCGTAAAATTTCTTCAAAAATTGAAGATTTTCACAACACACCATTGAAGACGGCACTCCAAACAGTAACTACCACCGTAAGCACTCTGATGAGATGTAAACGTAAAGGTATAAGATTTTTCTATGAATAGAGATGGCATGGGTGGACAAGGGGTGACAAAACATGTAGTTCCAGACTAATTTCCATTGTGAATGAAAGTAGATTAAAGTGCTGGTTACATAATGTTTGCATTCTATTGTTATTTAGAAATCGCCTCCACGAAAAATGAATTACCAGGCTCGGGCCTTAACAAGACTTCACCATAAGTCAGCATTTAAAGTCAGTCTTGTTAGGACTGGAGTTTCTCGGGCTAATTGTAAGTTGTAACTGACAACAACAACACCCTCAACTGCTCAATCTAAAAGTAGCTGTACTGTTGTTGAATTAAAACTGGCGATCCGGCTTGATACCTGTTATCAGATCGGTCGCACATATAAATACCTCTCAATGCCCGCTTTGTAAACCTCCACATAACATGACATATAATGCAGTTTCCCGGTGGGGGCTCACACTCATTCTGTGATACTGACCGTAATGACCGTTACCAAAATCGCGGACAAAGATGGCACGCAGAGCGAACATAGATGTGAACCCCTGTTGTTAATACAGTTTTTTTTTTAAACTTCATGATTTTTATCACAAATACATATCCATTGGGATAGAACCACCATAAGATGGGGAACCATTGTCATTAACCACCATGGCGTGCCATATATGTCCGCGTTTTGGCAAAAGCTTTGTAACGATCATGCGGTCAGTGGTGCCGGCTGGGTGAGCCCACCGGTGCAGTTTATGTTTGTCAAGGCTAAGCCGTCGTCAACACATAAACATTTTATCGAAGGTTGGACATTCATGTCTCCTAGAACATGATGCTGGCTTTCCCTGGTCCATGTTGCGGCTCCCCCCGCCTTTCGGATTTTGCGGTCTTGCCAGTGCCATCTGCGCAGGCTTGTCGTTCTCCCGTCATTCAGTCTCTTGTTTTTCATCCGAGTCGGTCGTGTACCGAAAATTCAATTCTTAGTTCATCTCATGTTATGCTGTGAGTGATATCTTGCGTAGCTGCGTCGTCTTTTAAACCCCCCTTATACCATGGATTTTATTATCATCGCCTCCTTCTTCTTTGGACTTTATTATTGTCATTTTTTGCAAGCTGGAATCGTTTCTACGAGTGAGTTGCCCCGTGTGGCGCGATTGTGGTGACTTTCTTTAAGCCCAGTCTTGTTTTACGAATAATGGGAAGTTGCAATAAATGATTAATCAACGGAGTTAGTCCAGTCAGTGAGTGCAAAAAAACACTTGGAAATCCTTTATCAGACCGGGTCTCTTGCCAGTCTTACGCTTACGCTAAACTTTAAAACAACTGGATTTGATGTGAAGGAATTTACTACGTGGATACTCTTATTGTCCCCAGAACATTATTGTGCAATTTACCATGTAATACGCAGTTATGCGAATTGGGCGGAGTCGTAATATTAGTGTTTTGACTTGCTCTTTGCTAAGGCATTATTTCTCTTCTCTGCTGGATGTACTGTGTTCGCTTCGATGAACTCGTTTAATGGTTCGTCAATGACTCTGTTGAAGTTGGGATATGCATTTCCGCGATACGCAGGGAACTTTCGTTCTCAATGGTTGGATGTGTTTAATTTGCATTATCTCCAAGTGGGCCGTCCCCCTAACGTGGTTCGCGACTCAACCATCATGGAGTGTCAAGACGGTGCATTCATTCATCGGTTAATAAGCCGAACTCTTTGCAGTAATTCAATCATCCAACGCTGTGGTATTCGACAATCTTGTTTATGGAATTCTTACACAGGAACAGCAACTCTTGACGTCTTGAAAGATAGAGCGCGAACAACATGAATGTTTTTTGAGTTTTTTTTATGTTACAACTGGAACGTTCAACGCTTTTGCAAGCTGTTTTAATCGCAATCGACGCCTACGTATTCTATTCTTGATCTATGGTTGAGCAATATGCAGCTTCAAGCAGACGGCCTGGGTAATGTTTATTTTGGTGAGGGTCAGGTATTAGCAATCATTGTTTAATGCAGTCCCTTTGTTAGGTGTGTGATCCTTGGATCAATCTCTGCATTATAAATGCTTTTCGTTTTTTGTTTGATTACTCTTTCTTTTGTGTCTCTAAATTCGGGTAGCTATTTATAGCCCTATGTATGCATGAAGGGTTTAACGGGGTGTTTCCCCCAGTTTTATTCCAGTTAAATATCCCATTTTACCACATGAAAACGGGCGTGATTGTGTAATCTTTACTTTGGTCATCGGGTTTCAGCAGTTCAAATTTTTAATATGCAATTCCTTGTTAAGGAATAGTGTTCCTATTCCTTGGATCGCCATGCATTATAAATGTTTTAGAGTACATTTGGTTTTGGTTTGTGTGTTTTTTTTTTTCTTCTTCCTTTGTCCCTTTCAATCGGTAATCATAGTCTTTTGTCCCGCATTAATGGGTTAATTGTCTTGCTCAGTTTTTAATTAGTTTAACCTCTTATTCATCCACAGGTGCGCTGGGAGACTGTAGCTGCAATCTTTAACCTTGTACCCGGCAACAATTTTTAATGTCAGTTCATTGGATGAGGGATAGTGTTTTCTTGGACAACAATCATGCCATTAGAAATGTTAATACTTATGTTTTGTTGTGCATTAGTGTGCTACATACATCCTCTTTCTTTTAAAATACCGCATGCAGGTCTTGCTATCCTTCTTTTTTTTTTCATTTCAGGTTTCATCAAATACAAAATTTATCCCCTGTATCGTCATACAATGTTTGTTAATGTTATACGGAAGGTTGCGTGTGTGTGGCGTTGTACATTAAGTTCCCTTCTTTTGTGCGTTCCAATTCTAGTGTTAGCTAATGATTTTAACCCATTCCACATGTTATTTCTTTTTCTATTGTTTCGTGAACTCCTGGACGGTGCTTACAATTAAGAATCGACATGTTTAGTGTTCATTGTATATGGGCCATGCGTTTCTGAACTCGACACCAAAAAGGGTGGTGGAGGAAGGTCCATTTTCACTGTGGTCGTTTAGTTGTTTTAAGGGAATATTTTGAAGTATAAGAGATATGGCAGTAAATTTGATATCAAATGACATCTTGAAACATTATTATTAAGTATGGAAAGTTTCAGTTGAGGGTATCTTGTGAACTATAGGCAGAATGGCAGAATGGCATTCAATTCAATTGAAGAAGTAGGGGTGGTGAGGAGCGGGCATGAGGAAAGTGGTGCGATATGTACAATTTCTATGGGAAAAGTAATTTTTAGTGCCTGAAGTGCAAATATGTTGATTATTTTCTTTAAAAATCTATTGTTTTTCAACAATTTGGTATAATATAGAGCTGACAGTTATTATCCTTTGTTTTATATTGTAAAATACCTAAAAGAATAATTGCTGTAGGCATGATAGGCCTACTAGACATGTACTTATTTCTCCAAGACCATAGGCCTACATAATTAAAATAATAATAGAACAGTAAGAAAATCCACTTCAGTCCAAGTATGATTTTATTAAAAAAACACTGAGCACTGAACCTATATTAAATGATAAATACCATAATAGCTATAAGACCAGATGCAAATGCATTATATGAATTTCTTTTTTGCTTCGTGTTACATCCGATGTCGTCAAATTGAGAACTAAACACAGTAGATGAATTTGGTCACCAAACCATATCCACATGCACAAATTAATCACAGGCTTTATAATGAAGCAAACCTCAGGCAGGCAGGCAGTCCTCATCAGTACAAACCAAATACAAAAGCTACTGCATCATACCAAAGTATTGATCTTGTGATATAACTTATTAACTCTCGCCAAACGATTATACTTTTCAAATTCGATACAATACCGATAATTATGTGTGCCATTGCCCTGTGAGAAACACAAAAAAACCTTCACAAATCTTTCTCAGATGTCCTTAACTACTGTAATGAACTTTACACATAAAAACCTGTGTTCATAGCTGTACAGTGTTGGACATTAAGAAAGTTTAAATTGCTGGTGTGAACTTATGATGTTGCAATTATACATTTTGTAATTTTTATCGTAACTGTGGTTACCAATACACGGCTCGCATTGCTCTCTTTGCTCCTTCAGTGACTTTTGCAACCATTTTAAACTTTCACATTGAAGATTTATTCTAACGGAGAAACATCACTTATATTGTACTAGGACCAGAAAAACCCTGTTGGAGCGGATGGTTATTGAAGTCTAATTGAAGTTTACAACAAAAAACGCATGTTTTATTTTGTTAATTTTGAAAGTCTATCATTTTTTGTGAATGATAACCCCCCTACAATTATATATTGCTGTAAATGCCGATTGTCTCTCGGCTGCAAGAAAAATGAACATCAACCAGGTATAGTTAACATCATACGTTTTTTTTGACATTATAACCAAGGGTCCTTTCGTTTGACATTTTGCCTATTAAAAAAAATACTGTAGCATCTAGACCTTACACCTGACAATGTTTCCGAGTGGTTTTGGATTCCTTGTTCAATTTCCTTTCAGAAAGTGTCTAGCTTTTATTGGGGTGGGGGGTAAGTTTTGAAAGATATGATCATTTTGAAGGAAAAAGCGTGTCCGCAAATTCAAAAAACGGTGTTGACAACAATTCGTCGAGTTGAAAACGCATGGCATTTACTAACGTGGATGTAAATTGTCTTTTGATATCCGTTTGTGTTCTTAGGTTTGTTTTCTATTTGTGATTCATGATTTCCAGCTCTCTTTTGTTTGTTGTCTGCCTTAGCCCTATCCCCACCCACTCAAAATTCATCCGTTCGTGTTCATTTTTTATTCGATTGTCAATGGTGATTGTTTTTTTTTTCAATTAACCATGTCGTTTCTCTTTTAACTTCTGTTGTTTGTATATATTTTTGATGTGTGGGTTTCTTGCAATAAATTTTGGAGATCGGTGCGTCATGTTCACGGTTGTGTGTTTGTGTTTGTAAATTTGGATGTTGTTATAACATGTTATGTTGGCGCCAGATCCGTAATTTGTGTGTATGTTGTGTGCATTCGTTTGTTTGTGCGTTCGTGCGTGCTTCCTGCTTTTCAATCTAGGGGTTTTCATCAAGTGCACTGGAATCATGCATCTTCACTCCCGGTCTTTTAACATCCTCTTTCGTTCCTCCTTACCTAGTTTTTTAATGCTTTGTGCTGCTTTTATTCCACTTATGCCTTGGTTTCAATTTCAATTTCCATAACTCAAACCCCCCTTTTTTTACAGGATGGCGGGAGCAGCATTAATTTTTTTTTCTTTGAATTTTAGTTGTTTTTTAATGGTGTAGGCCATGTCTCCCGCAGTTGTCCATCTATTGAATGCCAATTCAACAAAAAAACACCTTTCATATATCCTCTTTTCGATTTCTTGGAATCATGTTCCGTTGTTCCTGTCAGTTTTCGGCGTCGACTCAATACGTGTTCCATCATTCTTTTTTCTCGTTATTTTTCATCCGCTAGCTCAATGGTTGGTTCCCAGTACTCGGCTATTGGTAGTTATGTATTGATTGCGTGTGTGTAGTCAGTTGGGCAGAGTTTCGGTTGCTTGGAAGATAGCTGTTTGCTTACAGTATTACGGGCCACTCTTTTAATTATGTTGCTTTCGGCCACTTTGGGTTCCACGTTTACAAGGTGTTAAGTGCTCGTTTTGTCTCGCGTGTTACTCTGGCATTGCTTTTTCTGTGGTGTCTTGTAAAATGGGGCAACGCTGTGTTTAAAATCCTGTTCGTTGGTCGTGGTGTATTGAGTTTGCTTACTGTAGGTCGGGCGCATTGCAGTGGCGGGTGTTAAAAGAGTTATGGACTTTAAGTATTATCAACGGAGGATTCTGGTCTTGTTCTCGTGTATAAGCCCTGTCAAAGGTCTCAAATTGGCAGTCATTTGGTTAAAAATGGTCAAGTTGAGAGGAGCGGATCCTAAACAGCAGCTTTGAAGGGTTTAAATGCATAGTCTTAGGTCAGTTTTTTATTTATATTGTTTTCGTTAAGCCATTGAACTCAGCGCCACCAGTTCAGCTTTTGTTGTATATTAAGGTGTTGCTGCGATTCTAGCTGCCCGTTTCTGTTGTTTTTCGTTTTTTTCTCTTCTTGCATAAGTAGTTGGATTGTTTTTAGCAAGGTTCAGTGATGTAAGGATTGTTGGTCCGTCTCTGGAACATGGTTAGGGGATTTCATTCATAGCTAGATATTACTATGTTTTCGGTGTTGCTTTCTATAACAGTGCTAACGCGTAGCAGGAGCCTTTAGTTTCATACTTGATACGTGATACTTGATCGAGATATAATCCTCAGAAGCAAATCTTGCGGTCCTGGATGAATTAACTGTGGGCATTGCATCCACGTTATATCCAAACATTAACAGGAACAAAGATGAAATAAAGCAAAAGGTTGCGGCTAAACACGTGAGATTGCTAACATTACTCCCGAAGCTGGGAACAGTAGGTGGCTGATCTCTTATAATTGGTAGGGCTGCCACGCTGAAGCCATGATGTGTAGGAGTTAAGACTGCTTCAGTAGGGAGGTGTGCCTGAGGGGATGATACGAGGATAGAATGAGTACTTGTACGTGTTAACTTTGGTAGCGACTTGGTGATATCGGAGTACATGGTAACCTCAAGCTACAGATCTTTTTTGTGGGATGAAGCGATATGCCTGGACTGGATTGTGGATCTACACCATGTAGAGCATGGTACCTGGGCCGTAAGTCCTTCTGTTATTTGTATGTGTCAGGGTTCTTTGTAATAGATGTAACAGATAGCTGTATAACGTTTTTTTATGAATGGTGGGTGGGCCGCTTGTCGGGGTTTGTGCTGGCACACACCGAGGACTTTCTGATTCGATTTGTACTAATTTATTTTTCAGAGGCTAAATCTCAGAAGTCATGCAGCTTCTTAATTAAACTAGTTTTTTTGATACTGGGCTTTGAGCCGTGGTGTTCATCTGGTTATCCCCCCCCCTTTCTTCGAAGTTATTCTTTGTGCAACTTTTTATATTTGCCTCTTTAGTTTTGTCCATCTTAATGTCTCCTATTTCTTGTTTTTCTCTACCACTTTTGTTCATTACTAATGGCTTTTCAATTCATTGTTATCTAACACTAATTTTGTATTTTATATTAAGCGGTCGTTGTTTAGTTCTTTTCTCTTTCCTCGTTCTACTGTTGTGCACTTTGTCCAATACTTAACTGCTACAATTGTTTTAACCTTGCGTTCATGTAGATAGTGCGTGTGCATTGTAAGTTTGTGGCGACATTGCATGTGTATGTGTTTTTCTTATATTACTGACTCTCTTTCTTCTTTCTCTTCTCCGCCTACTGTTGTGTACGTATGAAGTTTGGCCGCCCTTTTAAGTCTTTGTTCTGCGCCAATTTTTAAAAAGGGGGGGGAGTAAGCAAGTTACGTCATTGTAACTTGTTTTGCGCCTTTTATATAAATTTTGCGTTTCTTTTTTCGTGTAGGGCAGTTATTTTTGGATATTATTGCGAACTTTAAGGCAAACGCCAAAGGAGCTAGAGCAAACGCTCAATAGATAGTCAATTAAGCTGATGTTGAACAATCTTTAAGGCAAACGCCAAATTGGGATAGATTATTAACACCCAGTATTGAATTACTATTGAGTCCTATTTGAAATTATGAATGCTGAAGGCAAAATGATGCCAAAAGGGTGAGAGCGAAACGCGCTCCGTAGAATTGTGCTATTACATATATTCATTGAGGCTTGAAAGGCAACGCCAAAGGGCGAAGCAAACGCTCGCGTAGAGTGTCCTATTATCATTAGTATTAATTTGACTATAAAGGCAAACACGTCAAAAGGCGCGAGAGCAAACGCTCCGTAAATTGTGCTATAAGTTATTATATTAATTTAGACCTTAAAGGCAAACGCCAAAATGCGCGAGAGCAAACCGCTCCGTGAGTTTCTAATTATTATTATATTAATTTAGACTTTGAAGCAACACCCAAAAGGCGCGAGAAACAAACGCTCCGTGAAATTGTGCTATTATGATAAAGGCAAACCACGCCAAAGATTCTAAGTAAAAACGCTCCGTAGAATGTGCTATTAATTATAAGGCAAACGCCAAAAGGAGTCGAGAGCAAACGCTCCAGTAGAATTGTGCTATATATCAGTCATTGATTGTTGAACAACTTGAAGGCAAAAGCAAAAAGGGGCTCGAGCAAAACGCTCATTAGGATTTTGGCTATTTTAATCAGTTCATATTGTTGGTGGAATATTCGTAACTTCAACCAGAATAGTAGCTAAGCAAACCTCGAGGATTTTGGAAATTCAAAGCCAACTCCTCGAAGTGAATAAGGATTTAATCTCCTGTATATTTATGATATTGCAATTCATTTCCACATGCTGCTTCTTGCACCATTATTGTACTAGTTCGTGAGTACTTATTTTATCTGCACACTATCTATAGTTTAATTGTTATGTTGAGAGGGGGCACAGTTTAGTAAATGACCTCTCGTGAAAACTAGAGGCCACCATGCCAATCTGTCGCTTGTCTAGAGTTCTTTGATAATGCAGTTTATGTTGCAAGGCGTAGCCGTCGTCAACACTAACAGTTTTATCGAAGGTTGGACATTCGCGTTTCCTAGCAACATGATGCTGCTTGCCTTGGTGCCCATGTTGCGGCTCCCTCCTTTCGATTTTGCGGTCTTGCCAGTGTCATTGCGCAGGCTTGTTTTTTGCGTCCTTCTGCTTTCTTGTTTTCATCCGAGTCGGTCGTGTTAAACTGTGTCCGAAATCCCGGCCCTCCCACCTCTCATTTTTTCAGTTTTGTTATTCCTTTTAATTCCGGTTCGTGTGCTCTGTTGTGCGATGCTAACCCTTTTGTAAATTTACATAATGTAAACCCGTTCATGTTTTTCTGTTACTGTTATTTTTGTTATATTTTTTTTTCTCTGGTGGGATAGTTAATGCCAACTTTAAGGCAAACCGATCCAAAATGAGCTAGACGCAGCAAACGCTCAGTATAGAAATAGAGTCAATTAATCTGATTTGTTGAACATCTTGAAGCAACGCAATTGGGAATATTAATTAACCCCAGTATTGCAATTCTATGAAGTCCTATTTTGAATTACTGGATGCTTGAAGGCAAATGCCAAAAGGGTGATAGGCAACCGCTCGATAGAAATATTCATGGAAACTTGAAGGCAAACGCCAAGAGTCGTATAGCAAACGCTCCGTAGATTGTGCTATTCTATTATAATTCATTGAGCTTGGTTCAAACGCCAAAAGGGCGGAGCAAAACGCTGCCGTAAGTTGTCTTTATCATTATATTAATTTAGACTTGAAGGCAAAACCAAAAGGCGCGAGAGCAACACGCTCCGTGGAAATTGGTGCTATATTATTATATTAATTTAACTTAAAGTCAAACGCCAAAGGCGCGAGAGCAAAACGCTCCGTGATTGGCTATTCTTATTATATTATTTAGCTTGAGCAACACCAAAAGGCGCCATATGCAAAACGCTCCGTGAAATTGTGCTATTATTATAAAGCCAAACGCCAAAGAGGCGAGAGTAAAACGCTGCCGGGAATTGTGCTATTATTTTATAAAGGGGGGGCCCCAAAAAAAAAAAAACGCCAAACGAGTCGAGAGCAAACGCTCATTTAAGTGTCTATTAATATTCATGTTTCTGTTGTTGAACACTTGAGGCGAAACGCGCAAAAAGGGGCTCGAGCAAACGCTCAGTATGATTTTGCATTTAATCATTCAATACTTTTGTGGAATATCTTACTCAACCCTAAGTAGTAGCGAGAGCATAAACGCTCATTAGGAGTTTGAAATTCCAAGCAACCCGCGAAGTCAAATAGGATTTAATTTTCCTGCACTATTTATGAGATGTCAATTCAATTTCAAACATGCTGCTTTGCATTAGTGTACTAGTTTCTTGAGTACTTAGTTATCTTCACACTATCTTGAATTTTTATTTATATTGTTGAAGGCACAGTTTTTAATAAATGACCTCTCGGATGAAAACTAAGAGGCCACATTGCCATCTGGTTTCCTTGTCTATTTTCTTTGATAAAGAGCAATCGCCACATACGCACCGTAATCACATTTCAAAGAAACTACATCCCCGATGTATCAACGTTTGGCAGCTGTAAATTTTAACCGAAATGTCTATTTCCTTATGCTTTCACTCATTGTGTTTCTCTAAGGAGAGCTTTAAATTAATATAGTTTGCCGTATATTTGAGAAAAAATGGATTTTGGGTTTTAATTGCTACATAAAGTTGTTGTTGAAATACGGGTTTACAACTATCTTCTTCAGCGGGCATTTTTTCCTGTCAAAGGTCATATGAATGTGTCAAAGCTCATATATCAGCAGGGTTCGCCAGTTTCTTCCACAGGCGGAAAAAAACATGTTTTTCTCCACTTGGAAGAAACGGGTTTCTTCCAGTTTCTTCCACTGAAAGCAGAAGAAACTAAAAAAGTCATTTAAAAATTTTATATTTAAAGCCAAAATGAATTACAGTTTTGGTTTTATATTTCTACAGTGAATGAATAGTAAAATAATTCCAAATAACCATTCAGGGACCCCCCCCCCCCACTCTATCATGCAATTGCATAATTAAACTCACATTTATTCACAACCACTAAATATTAAAAAAAATAATGGAAGAAACTGATTCTCACTTTTCACACCAGCAAGGCCAAGCAGTCTCCTTATAAAGACTTGAACATCTTCAAAATATGTTATAGTCTCCCTAACCCAGGTTCTCCCACTAAGCATTACAACAAAAGAACACTTAATGGTTGCTACTTTTATGATTTGTATTTTAAAATTAACAAATTGGTCATACAGATTTTAACAGCTTTTTCATTGTTTGCATCTACAATTACAACTGTGACAGTATAAATGTGCACATGGAAAGACTTGGAAAATAAGTTACAATTATCATCTGTATAATTTGATAGCAAGTCAAAACAAAATTGTGAACAAATTTTACTATATACTTGCAAGGTATACTAACATGCTATAAACTTGTAAATTAATTTTGAAAAAAAAAACAGATTGTAAATTTAATGTAACTAAAGTAGCCTTGATGATTTGAAGTGCAAAGCAGATGAATATGGTGCAATTTAGTATGTTGTTCATAATACATTTCTTTATTTCTTCCAGTTTCCAGTTTCTTCCGGAAGAGACTGGAAGAAACACCTTTTTTCCAGTTTCTTCCATTTTCCGGAAGAAATAGGTTTCCTCCGTAAGTTTCCGAACCCTGTATATAAGTGATTCTTTCATTTCGTGCATATGAGGGTAGTTCCAAATTAACATTTTTTCATCCGGTTGCATAACGTCGAGCATCGGTCCAAATTTGAAATTAGGGCCGTGATGGCGTATGATATTATGCTGAAACCATCGCTACTGACCATTTTCTCATTTGTTCATGTAGTTTTGCCATGGAGTTATTATGGTTTTGCCGGTTCAAACTTCGAAGTCGACAAAGCACAGCCTCCGTTCAGAACACCCCTGTACATTAATAGTTCATCCTTTTCCATCTCTGATACACATTACACTTGCTCATCCATCTACTACATTATAGTATCTGTGCTAGGTAGGACACAGCGAATGTTATGTTTTGGTATCATCGATCGTACCATGTTATTTTCAGAATTAATGACCCAAACATGGCCATGTGTAGCTCGTGAAATTCTTGCACAAATTGAAGCTTTTCACAACACAGCATTGAAGATCGCACTGCAAAGTAAACCCTTTAGCACTGCGATGAGATGTAAACGTAGTAGGTATTAGCATTATGAATAGAGGGTGCATGTAAGTGACAAAAACATGTTTTTCACAAGACTAATTTCCGTTGTGCATGCCAAGTAGATTGAACTACTGGTTACATAATGTCATTTCCGTTGTCTGCTGAATTAATGTCACCAGCGACATTAATTATAAAATCATTCTGTTTACCCATAAGGATGCTTATTTATCTTAATCATTTCAGGTGAGGACTAATGTGACACATATAAAAGCTTTACAACCATGCAAAAATATCGATTTTGAAAAATCTTGAGGGCGCATTGTTTTTCAAATGTGCCAGTGTCTCTTTAAGCTTAAATCAACACATTTTCTTTCAGGTATATCACATGATCATGAATGTACACTTTCCAAAAAATCGGTAGAGACCAAATTTATGCAAAATGTGCTCAAATAGTATCAATAACTCATGATGAACGGACTATTGCTGTGATAAATTTTGTCGGAAGTGGCCGCAAAAAAGGGTAATTAGTGGTGTGCACCCTAAATCACATGCTATTAGGGTGCCGAATTTAAATTTTTAAGTGTTGGCAGAATACTAAATTCATCCCCATACAGCTGTAGTTTCTTGTTGAAAGCTTTAATTTGGCCTTGGCCCATTTTAGTTCATAGTGCTTTAAAGTTTAAATCGTCGAAGTCGTCTTTGAGTCGATGACATCATCAGCATGATCAGTAAATCAATGATAAATAATCGCAGCATTAAACAGAGATGCCAACTCTCCCGTTTTCCGCGGGAGACTCCCGGTTTTTCGTTTGTTCTCTCGTCTCCCGATTTTGCTAGCAAATCTCCCGATTTTCCGTATATTTAATGAAAGGAAATAAATTAATAAAGAACAATAAAGTTAAGGAAAGAGGGCAATATCTTTTCAGAGTGAATAAAAGAACATAGATTTGAAAGATTTTCAATTTTTAAAGTCTGTTAACTGGTTTCCGACATCGTTTTTCTCCCGACTTTCGGATGGTTCACTCACATTAATATTTTGATTTAACCATTTACCTGCTGTATGCTAAATGTCTTCTGATGATATTTTAGTTAACTACTTAACTGCAACAATGCAAAGGGATATACCGACAAACCATGCATTGTTATAGCGGTTTTGTTTTGAAGTTTTCAAGCTTTAAAAGTTCAGGCCTTGATATTTTTCATGTACTTTTTAAGAAATACTCTATATGGACTTAGTTCCTACTGACAGTTCCTTAAATGGGGCTGTCAGACGGCGGAGCTCTGTTCATTTTTTCTGGAAAAGCTGTATTTTAAAGAGCTCTATCTCATGATGCAGTTCATATGTGCATAGGTAGCTTAATTTTCAAGTTATGAGCCTTTAAAGTTTAGACTTAGTTTTTAATGTGCTACTGTACTTAAACAATATTCTCCATGTGGATTGTGTTCATGGTCATACTGACAGTTCCTTAAATGAGGACAGTCAGATGGCGGAACTCCGTTTTTTTTTTTTTTTTCAGGAGAGATATTCAAAGAGCTCTCTCATGATGCAGTTGTCAAATTATGATCCTTCAAAATTTGGACTTTCCTCCTTTTTCATGTAATATAAAAAAATTCTCAGATGGACTTAGTTTCTACGGACAGTTCCTTAAATGGGGCTCTCAGACGGCGGAGCTCTGTCCATTTTTTCTGGAAAAGATGTATTTTAAAGAGCTCTATCTCATGATGCATTCCATATGTACATAGGTAGCTTAGTTTTCAAGTTATGAGCTTTTTAAGTTAAGCCTTTTACATTAACCTTTTCATGTCATTTCTTGGGTCAAAAATACTGATTTTTGGTCTGTGGAATACTGAAAGCTGTATTCCAAAGTTGGCATGTCTGTATTTAAGGGCTCCAATGTGCTTTAAAGCAATAGAAATGCAGGAGCTTTGGGGGCTTCGCCCCCTGACTCGACCGGGGCATTGCCCCTAGACCCCCGGCTGTGAGGGGCTCGGTCGCGCAAGTGCTACCGCACAAAATCTCCCTTTTTTTAAAATTCCAATGTTGGCATCTCTGCATTAAATCGCAAGCCTTGATTCAAAGTGCTGAGGTACACATGCACGCGTATAAAGGCTAGGCGGAAAATATGACACAAAAACAACTGTGAATGCTTTGACGTGACTTTTGAGGAAGGTAAATTGAGTATGCAATAATTAGGTTGGACGGTGGAACGAGCCTGATCAGCCGATCTGACGATCTCAATCTGTAACTAAGAGTGAGATTGAGTTGGATTAATATTGACCTGGTTTTGGTTTTTTTGGGTCGAGGAAACTACAAATGATGACAGAAAAGTCAGTAAATACATTGCATTTACCTTCCATTTGGGAATCAAAATTTTATTTGGGGAGTTCAGTGGGAAATGTTTTCCTCCTCGGAAAGAATTTAGTATTGTGCCACCACCCTATGAATTCGGCAGTCTCAATGGAATAAACTGCATGTTGAATTATGTGGTGGCAGAATACTGAATTCATCCCAGCAATACTCATGATTTGATGCAGCATATTGTTATGACGTCTTGTAGGCGTCTAAGGTCAGAAATACCTTTCAAACACTAATAAACGAGCCTTGTGCACAAGTGATCTGAATTTTATATAATATAACAGATTTTAATGATTTGTAATTGGTTCAAGAATTTGGTATGTCCAAAACAACATTACATATAGTAAAATTACACACAATTTATATAACTGACTTAATGTCCAAAAGAGGCGTTGCAGTTCAACGATGATATGTCCTCACAGCGAAGACTTCAAAATGACAGCATGCAAAGTCACAATTATAAATCCTCAGGTAATATTCCATTGGAATCTTCTCAGTCCTGAAGGTAACTTTTGTCCAGCAGTTCAAGACGACAAGGTTAAATGATTCCCTCGACGACACTAATATTCCACAGTATATCAGTCCAAGATAATCACCACGATTTCTATCTGTCCACAATTTGGAATCCTATTTTGATTCCCAGCACTTTTGGCTTCAAAGACGACAGTAGAATAATTACAGCACTCTGCTCACATGGAATTGAAAATATAATAAATCCTGGCACTGTGTGGAGCATACATCTACCATTATTGTAGATAAAACTAGCTATAACCATACTGTATAGCTGATTACAACTGCTGACCCCAGTCCTTCCAGTGACAGGTATTTTTAACTACTTGCAGCTAGATTACCTTTAAAACAATAATCATTACATCTCACATGCATAAACTAACCTTAGCACCACCAAATCAGATTTCACAAAAATTACAATCAGCTGGTGAATTCACCTCACTTTCCATATATAACTTTGTGGGGAAATTCCCTGATCTTACAATTTTTGATCTTAAAGCATAAACACTAGTTGGCACTCAGTTACTAAGTTTACATCTTGGGGACTTTCCCCACTTCCCTATTGTGCAATCAACAGCCTGCCAAACCTAGCAAAACAAAATAGGGGTATTCCCGGGGTATTTCCCCTTTCTCTCTTTTAGTAGTAAACAAAAGTACCTTTCCCGTGAGGAATTTTTCTCAAATATTTTTTTTTTTTTAATATTTTTACAAAGTTTAATTTAAAAAAATGGCAGGCTATATTATATAACATCGTCCCCCTTAAAAAAGAAAATTGAATGTATTAAAAAAAATAAAAAATTTTCAAAAATTTTAATTTTTTATCATTCTGAGACAATTTGGGGTTAATTTTACATACAGTTTACACCCAGGTAAATTTTACCACTAATAAGTTCTTGCATTGTCTTCAGACTATATTACAAGTTTGTAATATTAAATTTTGAACAAAGATATTAGGCAGCTTGGACAAGGCATCTGCCAGACATTTTCTTCCTTTGATAGTCTTATGTCACAGATTATTCTGTGCTAGAGTAAACTCCACTGGGACCAGTCTCTGATTCTGTTTTTTCTTGTGGATGAAAGTCAACGGATGTGATCCGTGTAAATAGAACTGGTGCACTGTTGTACTAAAGACACTTCAAAATTTTGCAATGACAATAGCATGCAAGACATTCTTTCTCAATTGTGAGCAGTTTTCTGATGTTTGTCAAACTTCTTAAGAAATAACATACAGGATGATCTACATACATTTTCATATGCTTGCATGAGCACTCCAACAAGCCCCTAAATCACTGGAATCAAATGCCAACTTGAATTGTTTATTGAACGTCTGGCGCAATCAAAAAACTGGCGCATTGCATCAAAATTGACGTGATTTTCTCAAACGCGTTTTGGCCATTGCTCTGACCACAAAAATTTTGCGCTTTTCTTCAGAGGTTGGTCAGCGGACAACGCAATTTCTGAGAAATTGGGGCAGTATTTAGGTTAATACCCGGACCATACCCTAAGAACTTCATGAGATCTGTTTTGATTTGTGGTGTGGGGAATTTATCAATTGCTTCAACTTTTGCAGAGTGATTGGCCTAATTGCCCTTGTCCTACAACTCGCCCTAAGTATGTGACATTGCCATGCAAAAATTCCTTTGTCACCAGATTCCCAGATTACCTGCCTGAGATAGTTTCTCAAACAATTGATGGAGCTGTCTCTGTGTTCTTCCCATGTTTCACTGTACACCAGAAGATCATCGACATAGGCTCCACAATTTTCTATGTCTGCAACTACTCACTGTTCACTAATCTCTGAAATGTCTGCGGCAGAATTTTTGAGCCAAATGACATTCTTTGTATTGGTATAGGCCATAGGGCGTACAAAAGGCTGAAATTTCTTTGGAACGGTCAGTGAGGGAAACTTACCAATACCCTTCAACAAAATCAAATTTGTGTAACAAAATTTGGCATTCCAACTCTATTTATGCAATCATCAATCCGTAAGATCGGATATGAGTCGTTTTGGAACAGCGGTTAACTTGTCGAAAGATCTGTGACAAAACGAAAGAACCATCAGGTTTGGGAACCAGAATACATGGGGAACTCATTCACTATGCTTTGTTCTACTATTCCATTGCCTAAACATGTATCCCTCATTTCTGCACATGCTGCAACTGATTGGATTCACCCTATAAGGATATTGTTTTATATAGGCTCGAGTCACCAACATCAATGTCATGGGTTTGAGTGTCTCACTGGGTACATCAGGAAATATGTTTCCATCCTGAATTAACTCTTTCCAATCACTTTGTTGACCTTATGGGAGGTGACCTAGTTTTTGTCTAAATTGGCAAGTATGTCAAAATTTTGCAGTTGACACCAATAATCATTTCTGTATTTACAGTGCTTTTCTTGTCAGGTACAGCCTCTGTGAGTGTCATCATTGCACACTCATCACTAACTCTGGATGACACCCACACACAGGCTTAACGTTATCATCTCTTTCATTTAGACTCTTGCGCTATTTATGTCACATAATTGTCGACTTTTACGTCTACCTGGTTGTTTTGATTCACATGGTCAAGGTCTCCCACTTTATTCTCTTTCTCATATGGTCCAGAATATTTGGCTTGCAAAGGATGGCCCTGAATGGACAAACAGTGCCAAAACTTGGTCACCTGGTGGTGTTAATACTCTGTTCCTGGCATCTTTGTAATTACCATGTTTTTCATTTGGACGGCTCTGTTTGAGATTTGTTTGGCAATTTCGGTGGCTCTTTGGAGCTGTGTCTAATTGAGACAAATAGTCTAACAAATTAACTGCAGGATTTTCCACACAACCACTTTCTTTCAGTAGTTTCAATGGTACCCGTACTTTGGACCAAACACTCAACTCAAATGGACTGAATCTATGATACTTGTACAGCCTCCTGGGGAGAAAAATAACGGGAGATGAACTCCCTCATCCAAAATCCACCTCAAATTCAAAACAATAAGTTTGATCATTGTTTTCAATGTTGTTGGTGCGTACATTTCTAGGGCCCCTCTGGGATTCTTGGTGGTATGTGAAGAAAATTACTGGGAAATTCCCAACGGGTCCATCACTTGTGGACAAACCTGACATGAAATTGATCCTGATCGAACTGAATTCATGTTTTTGGAAGCCTACTAGGGTTGAAAAACTTTGTTAGAGCTTCACTATATTCTGTGCCCTAATATTTCTCAAGGTATAGCCTCAGGGAATATTGTGGAAGCACATGATGGTCAGTAACTACTGATTTCCTGACTTGGTCTTTGGAAGTGGTCTACGCAATCTATTACGACCCTACTAAATGGCTCATCAAATGCTTGCATTGGTTTCAAGGGAAGCCAAGTAGGAAAAAAATTTTGATTGAGTTGCCACATCTGACAGTAATGGCAAGTCTTTACAATACTCAGACACATCTTTCTGAGTGTAGGCAACCAAAAAATGACTCCTCTAATTCTGTCATGTGTTTTTCTCACATCTAAGTGCCCCCCGGCCATGGGACTATCATGGGCTATGACTATCACTCCCTATGGTATATACCTTTGGCACTACAATTCGACTCACAACCTTCCATTCTTCAACTACAAGTGCATCGGGTGGTCGGCATTTTATCATGAGGACACCATTGTTTGTAGAAACATCAGGAATTTGTCGGCTTCCTGTTTGCGGACATGCCCTCTCACCTACTTTCCTAAGTGCTGGGTCATTGTATTGCTCAATTTACCAAGCTTGTCATGGCCTTAGGGTCTCCTGTACAGTCCCTAACTCTATCATGTCAGCGGCTGGATTTTCATTGTTTACCAGCTTGTACACTTTGGTGTGCTAAGGGGCTGGATTTCCCACTAAACAGGGAATAGTCCCCGAAGAGGGAAGATGACCTCCAAATTCTCTAACTTTGAGAGAAAAGATCCTCTAAATTTGGCGACCAAGTCATCCTCGTCGCTATTCCTATGTGAAGGGTATTTTGACTCTCACCTGCTCACTGTTTTTCCTGTGAGGCTTTCTGGGTCATTGACATAGTTACTGCACATGTGGGGAAAATGTCTATTTCCTCATCAAATTTACTCCACTGTACAGGGCACCTGAGAAAAAACTAGGAAGGGAGTATTTTCCCCCTGCCAAATCCTTCCCTAACAACATGGATAGCCCTTTACTGGGAGTTCTTGTCTAAAACAATTGGACAATGCCAGAACCAAGTCTGATTTCAAATTCATTTTGTGACGAGGACACAAACAATCCCATTACTATCCAATGAATCAAAGCACTAGTTCCTGTGAACTCTCAATATCAAATGGAAGTGCATCTCCCAATATAATAGGACTGTGCACAGCACGTCCCGCATTGATTCTAATGGGTTTGGATCTAAACTATCACCTGAAAAGTGACACATCCCTCCTAAACAAAAGGCTAAAGTCATCCCTTACTTTTCTGTGTCAATTCCCTTTTCTGGAATTTTTGTTTCTGAACAGAAGAACTTTTGACCTCAAAGTAACTGCACAAAACCTATTGGTTTTGACTCCATTTGGATCCCGCCTGTTTGGGTGGAAGCAGTATCTCCAACACCGTGACCTTGTATGTCCTGGGATTCTTACAGTGAAGTGATTGCCTTGTGAACTGTGATTTGGGTCCCTCCCATGCTTTGAGTAGCACCATTACTTCTTTACTCCCTTTTCATGGGACCTGACGGGATTTCCCCTCCTGAGTGCTACCATGAGACGCTTGTTAGAACCCGGACTTATTGTTGTTGTACTTGTTTGTACCTAGTAAATTCTGGGCTAGGCCTACTAGTATTCTAGTTTGTGAGTCAAAGCATAGTCGTCGGGCCTTTACGGCTGCTTCACGCAACTGTCAATTTGTTTTCATCAAGAGTTCATTTGATATCTGGATTGTAGACACTGTTGAACTCTTCAACTAACCTCAACTCCCTAAGTTGACCAAAAATTTTGACCAACTTCTTTGAGAGGAAGCCAGCGATCAAACAGGGTTACATGCCATTACAATGACGGTCTCGGTCCCAGTGACATTACAAAACATTCTTAACCTTTGTTTCAAAAGTATAACTCTAAATTTATTCTAATAATAAAAAATTAAAAAACAAAAATATTGACTTCAAAATGTTGAGGGGTAGGGGATTAACACTCGCTGCAAAATAGTGTATTCTATTTTATGATCTATTACATTACGAAATGATCAAACTAGTGCCATTTTTTGTGCTCCAAAAAAAAAGCCATCAGACACCCTACTTTGCCACAGTAAAAATTTCGGTGACGACCACGCCTAGTATCGGTCCCATGCTAGCATCCGTACGCCCAACCATATGACGTCACTGGCAACCAGAATCCTTTGCTCTTTTTTGTGTCTCAGGAGGGGCGCCATGTTAATTTTTTTACTGGGATGAAACACAATTTTCCCATCACCGCCGTGTTATTGGAGAATAGATCTATATTTCATATCTGATATAGTCTGCGTTATCCTGGATGATCGGAAGCGTTGGAAGATGTTGTGTGATGGTGTTGTGAAAAGACTTTTCAAGATCGATGATCGGAGGTTCAGAATTCAGCAGTTCAGAATTGGGATGCGGTTGACATAAGTATCAGATATATATGTGTTATCCCATTACATGGTTGCACCGCGAGCTCGGCCTGTTGTTTCGCGCGATCGTTGCGGGTATTAAGTGGGCTTATTCCTTAGGCAGGTTTAGCTCCCCCTACGTAAGTCCACACTTAGACAGCCAGGGCATTATTGGGATATGTGTGTCAAGTGTCGTGTCTGCTCCTTGCATTATTCATTGTTTTTCGCCCTTGCGAAACATCGCGGTGGGCAGCCATGTCTTTATGTTATTCAAATGTTCTACCGCTTATGACGATGTGAATCTCAAAATTTTTTCTTAAATTTTTTTGGGGGGAGGGGTGCCTGTTCTTTGTCGTCCCCCGTATTGTCTTCCTGGCCTGATTCTGTTCCACCCTTTGGATTTCATGGTTCTCGGACGCAGGTTTATCACTTCGTACTAACATATGTTAAGTTTGCTTTTTCTTCTTGATGTTGCAGCACTATAAATCCACCGTCTACACCGGAGGTGATAACGAAAGATGTTCAGCATGCAAGGAGTTCCTTCGAAGACAGGACAAAGATCGCATGAGCTATGTGTGAAATGTAGAAAGTAGAAAAGTGTACAAGAAAATGTCCTTGTAACATTCACAAAGGGTGATCAGAATTGAAGATTCATAAGTACTTTGATGAATTGGTTGTATATATGGAGAGGAAATTAAGAAGACTAAGCTAAGGCTAAGACTAACCTTCTCCGTTAGGGGCATCTCCCTCCGGGACATCCGCCGGTGAAGTCTCTACCCAGACTCTCAACCTTAAAAAGTTCAAGAGTACACACGTTCTACCTTTGAAATCTAGTCTCCAAGCGATGTTTACGACGGTTGGCCACGGAGGGCTGTTCAGGACATTTTATAGTGGGGTAACCGTCCAGCCACTCCTGCCAGTAATTTACTGATAAAGGGCCAGGTATTGAAGTTAACCCAGGGGGATTAAGTGATTATTTAAGATTGGCTGTCATCCACCCTTTACATAAAGTGAATTGGAAGATTTTAACGGTTGAGTAGGTCCGACGGTGCAGCCTCATTATAAGTCTAAAGAAAGAAATCCAGCCAGGGCTTTTTGACGGCACTATTCATTCAAGTGATCTGACGACCTTGCAGTCTAACAACGGGAAGACATTCTGCCCAGTTCAGTGATGATTCACAATACCTAAACAATCAGGCTGGCACTTTTCCAATGATGGGAATGATAAACAACTTCAGACCACCGGCGGCCGTGGCCTCTACAGATGGTGTGGATGATAATGAGATGAGGGAGACTTCGTGTCGGCGGCGAGTGAAACTCACCGACCGTTGTTAAACCCTATTAAGTGATAGAGTTATTGATTAAGGGTACGGTGGTACTCGGGAATACGGTCGACGATTTCCGTAATAGATGTGTGGCTTTTGCGTGCCGATGAGAAGAGATCTGTTAATGAGAGAGATGATTATTCCAGAGTCGGCTCTACTCTTCCTGAAGTGGCATTCGTCCCGTGGTTTTGAGGACTCAGTATATTCCAACTCGGCGCGCTGCTACCGATGGGGTACCGACAAGTCATGAGACTTATTTAAAGAGAACACTATGACTATTTTTGACGGAGTTAAGGGGGTTATTCTTCAACGAGGTCAGACCTATCCGCCCCGACCCGAAGCAAAGTTAAAGTTGTTGATGTAGAGGTGTACAAAGATAAAGTTCCTGTGTTCCGGTTCTCCAGGTCATTCTTCGGGCCGTCGCCATTGTTCTCCGGATGTAAACACTTCAACCGTTCCTCCGTCGATTCAACCGTCGGGTCGCCGGTCTTCAGCTTCAGTGTTTGTTTCTCCATCGCTTACCAATCTACCCAACGACCAGCCGTCGTCATGCTTCCCGAAAGGGTTTTTCTCCTTCATCGATTCTATTATTGATACCGAAAAAAGGAAAGGATCATTCTTCTACTTCCTGTAGACGTCGCTCACCTTCCAGAAATCGCAGTTCCATACGCAAGCCATCCAGTGATAGTCACCGTGACGTTCTTCTGAGAGAAGTAAAGATTTTGAATCTGTTGGACGTTAAAGAGGGATTCTTATGAGGGACATTACAAGCAGTCGAGCCGGTCGTTCTCAAGATAGGGATGGCTCTGGTGCTACGAATACCCTTTCCTCCTCTCCGTTCTAGAAAGTCTCTTCAAGTAGTAGAGAGAAAGCAATCATGGACTCTTTAGCCATGATTACCGAAGATCTAGAGGCTCTCCTTTCAGGTACTTTTCCACGTCATCGGTCCACGTCCCATTACCGGAAAGATTCTTCAGTTCAAGGCTAGTGAAAAAGTCAATCACCTCATATGGTCTATTAAATCCAAGGGGCGTTATCGTTGAGAATCAGTCAGTGGCTTTCTCGGCGATCGGATCTAGACCGACTCGTTTCCTCGGTGAAATGAAAGTGGAATTGCCGCTTATAGTGGATCTTCCAAGACAAGATCTAAGTTGATTGATGCCTCTGATAACTCTATATCAAAGCCAATGATAAAGTTATTTCTCCAAGGAGAGTTAAGTATCTGTTCTGCTGATAGAGGAGTCCGCCGTGTGCAAACATGGGAAGTACTGAATACCGAAGGTGCTAGATCTGATAAACTTGGATAGAGGATTATCCTTTGTGAATCAACTAATTGATCATCACAGAAATGAGCCTAACCTGATTCCTGCTCCTACCGGTACGCCTCGAGTTCAAGCCACCGAAACTAACCTAAACCATTATCGGCGGATGTACCATGCGTGCACAATCTAGGTAAGGTACTCAAGTCAAGAGACCCTTAGTGGGATAATTTGAGCCAAGATTCGATCTGTTTGAGGGGATACGAAGGTAGTTAAGAGAAATTTCCCAAATCTTGGAGCTCCTATTCCGATGTTGGCTCCTTTATGACGGAAGACTTTGAAGAGCTCTACGGTTTACCTATCTCAAGATGGTTGTTTCGGGCTCACCTTTTTTGGCAGCGGTTTTGGTTCATAGTGGATGGAAAATGTGATTCTGCTATCTCAAGATTATACAACTAAGGACCTTGGTTTGGCCGCAACGCATTATAGAAAACAGGTAGTGAGCCTATCATTCCTGTTACGACAGATTTAAGACAGACTATTGTTAAGGTTTCAGAATTCTTATCTGGATGTTATCAGGGAAGAAGACTCCCTTTCAGATGGATTCTGGTCTTTACTTAATGAGGAAGATAAAGAATTCTTCTTTGTACCGTTGGTTCCTAGACCTTGCTGGATAAAATGAATGGAAATCTGATGAGAAAGACTATGCAAGCCCCACAGACCATGCCCCCCCAGTGGTGTTAAAGGCGGATTCTTCTAGAAAACATAAGAACCTGTCCATTTAGAGTTGATTCATGGAACGAGGGCAAAGACGCCGATCTCCGCCTTTTGGAAAACAGATCGCTCGTGATGGAATGAGAACTTCAAATGTAACCTTGTGTCTATTAGCACCTTATGAAACGGGTTATTGGAGCTAAATGTAGAGTGTTAATGAAGCTATTGAGAGATGCCTTTCTACTATGAGAGATCTTCATCACGTTTCTGCAGAGCTTTTCACGAAGATTACTTACAAGTAGTGGCTCTAAGAAGGAAAGAGCTGTTGATGCTTTTGAATTTTTACAGCCAAAGAAGTTCTCTTAACGCTCCCAGAGGAAAGGAATCTCTTTGGAGGACAGTGGTCTAGTTCGCTTCTCAGGAAGAAGAAGTTGTAAAGCTGCAGATCAAGCTGCCACGAGGTCTAATAGTAACAACTCCAGAAGGCTCCTCCACAATAGACCCTTATAGATACAGAGCTTATGATTATGGCTACCGAAGAAGGGTACCTCCGCTCCAGTTATGGTCTGCCAATAGAGGGAATAGAAGGTTCCTTTCGAAGTCGGAATATGGCTGAAGATAGCAAGTCAAACTATAGAGGCTCTAGAAGTTCAGAAGCTATTCTTCCTACTCCAGTCGTAGAGGCGCCAGGCGTGGCGCGAGTAGGGGAGCGAACGTACAATGGGGACTCATACCTACCTTTGACGCAAGTGGGGGGGGGCGTCTGAAGTTTTCCTCACGGCGTGGCGATCGATAAACTCCGGATATCAATGGATTCTACAGACTATTTAGAAGGTTACCATTTGGAGTTACCGATCTCTGCCGATGACAGTCAGTCTGGCAATACGCTATGCCAAAAGAGACTTTAAGGCTATGATATTAAAGAAGGACAGTGAAAATTGCTAGAAAAAGGCGCATTTTTCCCAATAAAGAAGAGATTATGGAGGATTCTTATTCGATTTTCTTCCTGGCACCGAAGAAAACAGGAGACATCAGACCGATCATAAATCTACGCCCTCGGAACAGATTATTCGGACAAGACACATTTCAGAATGGAAACCCTGTCAGCGGTTTCATTTCAAAGAGTTGAGAAGGGCTGGTGGTTCGGCGAGACATTGGATTTAAAAGACGCCGCCTACCTCAATGTTCCAGTTTTTCATCCTTCATCAAAATGGCTTCGCTTCAGATTCGACAACCAGTCTAGCAATTCCAAGTTTGCCATTTCGGACTTCAACTGATCCCAGTACCTTAACAGAATTGTTAAAGACAGCAGTGGCAGAAAATCTGAGCAGGAGGGGCGTCCAAATTTTCGTCTATCTCGACAATTGGTTGATTGTAGCCCCAAGCAAATCAAGTTGTTTTTTAAAATTTTTAATTAATAGAATATTAATTAAATAGAATAAAATACTGCTTATAAGTATGATCAAAACTAAAGGAAATCAAGTTATTCCAAGCCAGAAACCGGAGAGTTCCTAAGAGCGATTTTGGACTTGAATACAGCCAAAGCTTTTCCAACAGAAGAAGAATTTCAAAATTGAGGGATTGCATCCTGCTAATTATGAAGAGGAATTTATCTACGGCTCATCGAGGGCTACGCTTTGGCTTAGGGAGATGATGGCAAGTTTGGGAGACCTTCTACCCTTTGCAGATGAGGATGAAGATTCTACAGCTAAACCTACGAGTTACTACAGGACTACCGTCAACGATTTCAAAACCGTTCACGTACCGTTTAAAGCCAAAAGATTCGGAAGCACATACGATGGTTTAAGCAACCAAGAATCTTATGGTGGGAAAGAAGCCAGGGGGCTCCTCATCAAGTTATAATAACAACAGAAGCTTCGAAGACAGGATGGGGAGCATACATGAGATCCCACAGAATAAAGGGAAGTATGGTCCAAGAGTGCTAAGCACTCAATTATAAATCGGTCCTGAGTTTGCTAGCAGTCTCCACGATCTAAGCGGTTTCAAAACAAATGATTTGGGAAGTCAGTGAAAATCAGAGATCAGACAATTCCACTGTGTTGCAACATAAATCACCAAGGAGGGGACAAAGAGTATCCTTCATGTGCACTAAAACCATCCGCCTCCTCTCTTGATGCCGGTATCATTTAATTACCCTCAAGGCGGAACATATCCCAGACAGTCGCAGACGTTTCCAGAGGGAAGGGACATCAGCCAAGATGATAGCTTACACGGAATCAAACCGTGGAGTGGCATCTCAACAGGCGCATATGCCAGATGATTTTTCAACACATTTACAGGCCCATGGTAGATCTGTTTGCGCACAGCAAAAATCACCAACTCCCAACATATGCACGTGGCTGGAAACGGAACAGAGAAAGCCTGGGTGAAAAACTGCTTTACAATAAGTTGGAGAACTGATTGCATTCGCCTTTCCACATAACCATTCTGGCAAAAGTACTGACGAAGTTTCAGCAATCCAAGTTCATGCAAGATTTGCGGCTTGTTAGCCCCCATTTTGCCAGTTCAGGTTTGGTTTTTGAGGCTGGTCGCATGCTGGAAGACCATCCAAGAATGATTCCTTTAATGCACAAAAGCTATTGGTGGACGGAAGGACCAAAGAAGGTGTCGCTCCAAAGATAACCGTCTCTACACTAGACTGTGTGGCCTCTTTCAAGCTCGCCTTCAAACGCAAGGGCTTTTCAGAGCAAGCTGCCCCCTGGCGGCGGGAGAGGGAGCACGGAAGGAAGTCTACCTCCAATATCTACAATAGCCGACTTCGATGATTCAATGTCTGGTGCAGAAGAAACATAAGGTTGATCCGCATTATGCCTCTGTAGGAAACGTGCTAACTTCCTGACGTCTATTTTTCAAGAAAATCTCCAGCTTGGGACTATTAGGAACTACCTGTCTGCCATTTCTACTATACATGATTGATAGCCGGAAATGATTGAGAAGTAAGGGTCTCTCGGATCTCCATTAAAGGGAATGTTACTAAACGTCCAAAAAACTCATCGGAAAATCGTCCTTTTTTATTGGGATCTTCATTAGTCCCCCAATACGTAGCTGGCGAGCCGTTTGAACCTTTGGCCAAAGCCACTCTCATTGACTTGACAAGAAGAAAGACAGCATTCCTCCTTAGGCCGCTTCTACCAGAAGGTGTTCCGAAATTCATGCGTATCTTCCGACAAAAAGGATATGAGATGCTCGGACTCCACAATGTTACTCTACTTCCTCGTACTGGTTTCATGGATATAAAACTCAGACACTCAGTTATGCACCTTAACCAATAGTACTTCCAGAACTACCCAGTGTTACTGGTGACCCTGAGAATAAAAGCTGGGTTCCAGTCAGAGCTCTCGACATTATTCCACCGCAATGCCTTTTTGAGGAAAAATCTATGGAGTCTCACGTTCTGACCACCTATTTATAAATACAAATAAACCTTACAAACCTGACAAACAAAACAAACATTATCACGTGGGTCACTTCCTCATCTCTGATGCTTTAAAGTGAAAGCCTCGTCAATGGACAGTAACATCGCCCCTAACCCTCATGCTCATGAGATAAGTAGTCAGGGAAAAGTGGGGCTGTTCAATAGGAGTGAACAGTTTCTGATTATTATGGAGCAGCAGGATGGAGGACGCTACTTGCCTTTCAAAATATTTATATGAAGGACGTCCTTACTAGTACCAAACCGTGGCCAAAACCCTCCTGTCAGCAAAGCAGTCAGAGTAAGAGGCGGGATGCCATGCATCATTATAATATGATCATAAGGTGAGGAATGCCAGTATATACTTATCTGTACCTTGCATATTGATGTGTTTTATGTTACTATATGTTTTATTGTATATGGGTATACTATGGGGCAAAATTATTTCAGTTCCATTAAAGAACACATGGCGAGAAAACCCCGCTACTACTGAGCCTACCGGGGCCCACTTCCTCCACTCCTAGTGACCAGTGTGGCAGTCATGCATAGGTTGGATCATCTCGTACAATAAGATGCATAAAATAGAATATACTCACCAAATTGTGAGATTGTTCTAGTTTATACATGTAACTTACGAATGGATCCACTAAGTAACCATCCATCCAGGCCCTTCACGTAAGTGGAGCCCTGGGGAAGGTACAAAAAATGAAGCAAAGGATTCTGGTCGCCAGTGACCTCATATGGTTGGGCGTACGGATGCTAGCGTGGGACGTACTAGGCGTGGCCGCACCGAAATTTTAATGTGCAGTAGGGGTTGTTATGAGGCTTTTTTGAGGCACAAAAAATGCATCGTTGGATCATTCGTAGTATACATGTATAAAATAGAACAATCTCACAATTTTGGCGAGTTATAATTTTCAATACGGTATTATATTTAAATATCATGACCAGGCCTAGTCTTTAGTCAAGTCTGTTTGTAACCGTTCGATATGCACAAGAACCCATCCTACCGTTAAGTCTTGGAAACAGACTAGCACCCAGAAGAAGGGAAGTTGATGCAGTTTTTAAATTTGCTGTATGCTGTAGGTTGGAATGTCCTTACCCCCCCCCCCCCCCCCGCTACTTACAACATGGCGGCTCTGCGTCAAAATAATGTCAATAGCAACAGAGTTTTAACAACTTATTATCTTAATTTTACTTTGTTTGGTCTTTTTACCTGCCACATCATTGAGATGGTGTTTTTTTTTTATATTGTATAACTTAGTCTATTTTATTTCCTAGCTACATCCTATGTCAAAATAATTTTACTGCATTTTTCTATGGAGATAGAGCAGTAGAGGGCACTATAACATGAGGTCCGTTTCACCGTAATTGAATCTTTTTTGGTTTTTCACTTAAAAACCTATAGGATTTTTTATAGGAAGTTGATACAGAGTCACTTTTTATTGATTTTAACTTTACATCTCTACTAGACCTACCTCCCATACCAACCAAAATTATTGTGCTTGTATTTTCAGGAGACGCCCACACAAAATGGTCAAAATTAACACATATGGCGTCAACCAAAAATACATTGCCCTTTTGTTTTCAGCGCATTTTAGTATTGTAGAGCCTGTCAATTGTTACTTTTGAGTCGGTGGCCGCACCCAATTACAAGTGAACAATAAGGTGTAGCAGAGGGCTCAAAAAACTTATATGGAGCAATCAATATTGAGTGTTGGACGTGACATGTTCCGTTCACATGAACACCATTTTATTCAATTACACGACACTCCTGTGGTGGATATCTGTGGCATTTTATTGTATATTTACAAAGATATCCTTCATGATACTTCCCAACAAAAAAAAAATTGTATGACGATCCTAGGAATTATACAAAAAGAAATCTTGTCCACAATTTTCTTTCCAATCGTCACGTCCAGCACTTTTTGCAGAAGCCTGTTGTCGGTTATGAAGTAAGCTCTATGTTGTGTTACTTATTCGCTGAGAGCACTTTTGCTGTGCTAGTAAAATGTACTAAAAGTTTTGACAAACACTGTAAAATGGCTTCGCTCCATCAACACCAACTTTTCGTCACACAGTAACGTCCACAAAATTTGTCAGTCCAAACACACATGAGTGCATTCGTAAAAATGAGGCGGTCTGCAACTTTGAATTAATAGTACATGTTTTTAAGTGTGCATGGGTTTAGGAACTACAACTTTGAGGGGTACCGATAGGAAAGACCTATATGGCAGCATGACCGTGTGTGTCGGCGTCGTGAGCTTTTCTTGTGAACAAAATATATGGAGATCTATACATCACACACAGGCTGAAACGTGGTGGAAGGGTGCGGGGCTGGGGCTATAGATTCTCGAACTGATTAGATTCTACAATCCGTTCATGCATTTCATAAGTACCTAATTGTACATAATAATTGCATATTTGACCTATTTTCATGATTTTCTTGACACTTTTTGTGAGCAAAATATTGGGGGATCTGTACGTACACGGGGCTGAATTTGGTGGAAGGGTGGGGGGTCTACAGAGTTCGAACTGAATAGATTTACATCAGTATATAGCATATAAGTACCTAATTGCATAATTAATTAGCATATTTGACCTATTTTCATGAGGGTATGGGGGTGTGAGTATGGGGTATGGAGATGTGTTCCCTAGGGGGTGTGGTCTGGACCCCGGCATGGGGTTTGGTCAGGGTTATTGCATAGGGTGGGTCTGTGGGTGTGGTCTGGGGGCTATGGATGGGCGGGGTATTGGAGGTTGTGGTCTGGGGGTATGGGGTGTGGTATGGGGTGTGTGTGGTAGGTGTGTGTGTGTGGTGGGTGATTGGTAGTTGTTTGGGGGTATAATTTGGGGGGGGGTGGTTGAACCTGTGTGTGGTCTGTGGGGTGTTGTGGTATGTGGGTAGGAGTGTGCGTATGGCGGGTATTGGAGGTGTGGTCCGGGGTAGGTATGGGTGAAGGTGAGGGGTATAATGGGTGTGGTGAGGGGTATGGGGTGAGCGTGAAGGGTATGGGTGAGGGGTGCAATGCGTTTTAAATTGCGGGAATCAAGTTTGATTCTCGCCAGGTAATTTTGCGAGAGAGAATCAATGATCAGACCGACTTCGGTAAGATATGAATTATTATACGGTTATAACGTATTCCCATGCTTACATTAGCTGTTTGGTGAACTTATCAGTTAATACCATGTATTTTACATGTATTTTGTGAGAGATTACTTGCCAGCTTACAGTTTCATAACTTTAATGCCTCATCGATCAAGGTGACCATGAAGTGATTTCAAATCAAAAAAGGGAGAGATGCTACTGTGTGGTGTGCAGAAGGTAATTCTTCACATTGTTTTAAAGACCATATAATTTGGAGATGGATTTTTTTTGAATTAATAGGGCCTGTGTTTCGAAATGGACACTACTGCGGCATTCAACGACCACTACAAGTTAACTACTTGCCGAAGACCCACACTTGAAATATTTAACTACAGTTTCTTCCATGTATGAGTTCTTGTTACTCGCATAAAATAGTGATAAAAAAACCTATGTCGTCTCTCAGATCCATAGAGTAATACTTCCGTCATGTCGTCCTCATGTCCCTATACTACTGGCATAGACTTCTTAAGCGAAGAGAAGCGACTTGGGAAGAAAAATAAGTATATAGGAGGCTTTGGATTTGATTCATTTTATTTTAATATATTTTTACTTAATAGGAATGCCACACGGTTGAAACAAAAATCAAGAATCCGGATGCATTTAATGGCACAAAAATGCAAAAATATTACCGATTCTGCACCCTGCTAAGCCTGCGAATTAGGCAACCAAACAACCCAACAGGAGGCAAAAATCTCTCTTCATATGTCCTGTCAAAAACACCAAAATTACAATTTGACGGCACCGTCAGCGACTCCATCAGTATTGAAACTTCTCACCTGCTAAAATTTAGCATTTCCACACGAAATTTCCACATTGCTACAGAACCGTCAGACAAGTTCACTTCCCGCACTTCACCTTGTTTACAAATTGCAAGACTGATCAGTAAATTTACCACATACCCGATTTAACTAGTATTACCTTAGAATTTTTACACATTTTGTTTTATTTGTGTATAAATAGTGGAAAAATAGACGAAAGTGTATTTTCTAAATTAGATTTTTATTACGGCATTGATGTTAGTACCAGCTAGACGTTTATAAAATTTATTTGCCGTTTTTAAATGGAAAACCTGCATTTTATATGGTACACTAGGGCACATGTTAAACACATAGCTTTGATGTACGTTGATGGTTAATTGTATTGGGGTCAGGTCAATTTTCGTAAACAGAGTCATGTTGATCGAAGATATGTCAGGACTTCTGGCATTGTAAAGTAGACTTTCGCCTTAATATTTTGTTGTTGACAATAAAAGCGAACAATATTAATCAGTTCTTTGAAGAAAAAATACATGGTTGTGATTCTCCTATTTCCATAATCGCTAGGCAAGGCCCAAACGCCGGGCCCAACGCATTATTTTTTTTTGACTGAGTATACGCGAATCAACTCTGATTCGCCGTCGATTGAACAATCTGTCGCGAGAATCATTACGCGAATCGATTCGCGGATTCGCGTCGAATTGCAGCCCTGGGGTGTGGTGAGGGGTATGGGTGTGGTGAGGGGTATGGGTGGGGTGAGGGGATGGGGTGTGGTCGGGGGTATGGGTGTGTGGTCCAGGGTGGGGTTGGGGTAGTGCATAGGGATGAAAATTGGAGGGGTGTGGGGTGTGGTGTGTGGCCCGGTGAATGGGGGTGTGGTTTGGAAGTATGGGTGTTGCCAGGGAGGGGGTGTGGTGTGGTCTGTGGGCTTGAGGGTTGTGGTCAATGGGTATGGTTTTTAGCGGTAATGGAGGTGTGGTCGGGAGGATGTGAGGTGGGACAGGGTTAGGGGGTGTGGTTGGGGAGGGGTGGGTCTGGTGGGGGTAGGGGCTGTGGTCGGGGGGATAGGGGTGTGGTTCTGGAGGATAGGGGTGTGGTCTGGAGGGGTAGGGATGTGCTCCGGTTGGGGTGTGTGGTAGGGGGTTGTGGTAGGGGTGTGGTCCGGGGAGATGGAGATCTGACGTAAGGGGGTATGGGGTATGGTCGGAGTATTGCTTTGGGCTGTGAATTGTGAGGGTGTGTGTTGTCCAGTGGATATTATGGGGGCTGTGGTAGAGAACCATTAACACTATATTGGACGACCTATTTGGGACCGCTGTCCCTATTTTTTACAGAAATGGTCAATTTCCAAACTGTCTGATTAAAAAAAAAGGTGTATAAAGGGAGAAAAGATTAAGGTGTGCTTTCTATGTTTCCTTAAAATTTATCGTCTTGACACACATTTCAAAACATAACAAGCTTGGCACTAAGTTTGACATAATGACCCCCAGGTTTGACCAAAAAAGTCGGCATACTGTGAAACGGGCCATACAATAAAAAGTCATTCTTTGTAGGCCTATATGGCAAGATTATCGCATTATTTTTTCTGTTTTTAAAGGGGTAATAGCCTCTTGCATGTCCCCACTGATATCAGTTGTCAAAATTGTGGCCACTGACTAAAAAGTGTTCTAAAATAAAGACAATTTGTGCAGGGTCATTACAGCTGTGTTACATGTCTCTCCATTCAACTGCCCCTACTGATAAGTTTTGGCTTATAATGCTGTAGGTATAGCAGAAGCTAACATCTGTGAAATTGGCATAAGGGCGTTGTCAGTTACGGTATTTAGAGTTAGGTTTTGCATGTGCATAATGCCTAACTTTACATCTTTGCTCAAGAAGAATGCATACCCCCAATACCTTTGAAGACTGTTAAAGTTGGCATCAAGGTAACTGTACATCTTGCATCGCAGGGCCATTCCAGGTTAATGCGGTGGCATAATGCCTAACTTTACATCTTTGCTCAAGAAGCATGCATACCAATACCTTTTGAAGACTGTAAAGTTAGGCATCATGTCACTTTTACATCTGCATCCGCGGGCCATTCTTCAAAGGTGACCGAAAACCGGCAATTTTTTACTTTCAACCCAATGCCGTTTTGTCAACATAACCAATTTGTTATTACTTTTTACATTATTAATAACCTTGAGTCTAAGCCTAACCAATAATAATATATCCACCTTCACTTGATTGGTTATTTTGTCATTGGGGAAAATAAAGTTCGGTCACGTTTGTGACCATCAAAAGGTCACACACATGACCAAACTTTTGGGGGCAACCATGACAAAATAACCAATCTACCAAAAGTGGAAACATTATTTTTGGTTAGGTTTGGACTGAAGGTTATTAATAATGTAAAAAGTAATAACAGATTGGTTACGTTGACAAAACAGCATTGGGCTGAAAGTAAAAAATCACCGGTTTTTGGTCACAAACGTGACCGAAGAATGGCCCTTAAACCTGAAATCTAAAGGTCGTAATTATCTGAAGGAGGATCCCAAATGTTTGGGGTTTTAATATTTTGACATAGGCGTTATAAAATTGTAACATTCCTAAAGAAAATGACAAACCTAACAATCTAGACTACTAAGGCTGCATGCACTGATGTGTATTGTTTCTTTTGAATTTTGAAAGAGTCCGATGATTCAGCAGAGGAGGAGAACCAAATGCTGATGGCTGGGCCTACTATTGGCATGGGTGTGGAACAGATACCAGCCAGGGAAATACCTGAACTGAAATGAGTCTGGATCCAGATGCCACAGTGAGTAAGAAAGAGAGGAGAGAGAGATGGGGTAGGAGAGCACGATGGGAGTTTTTTTGTCCATGGCCTCTCGCACCCCTGATTGATGCGCATTACGCAAAGGTGAAATTAGTGTGAAGCTTTTACACCCAACAGAGAGAAGGAAAAAGTTAATGCAGGTATACGTGCATGACTTTTATTTTGTTAAAATTAGACGTACAAGTAGCAAAATTAGACATATACAAGTCGTGACAGAATAAAGCAATACATAAAAAATGGAGTCACAAAAGTATACCTCAGTTAGCACAGACAAACGGATAGACAAACCAAAGAAAAAACAGATGATCAGTGTGTGCATGCTCCCAAAAGAGCAAGTCATTTCCCAAATTGTAGGGAACTTTAGAAGTTTGCGTTGGAAAGTTATTTGTGCATGTGTGTTTGTGTGTGTGTGTGTGTGTATTATTCTGAAAAGAGCTTTGATCTATAATTGAATTCAGAATCCTGCTAACCTTTTTGAAAATACTCCTGCTGGACAATACGACGACAACACCCAAAGGAAATACATAAGGGATATGAGATACCCAGCGTGAAGTAGAAATGTTTTTGGGAAAAAAATCACTTCAGCTTTGAAAAAAAAATTGTGCCAAGGAAAAAAAATGACCTCCAAAAGGATAATGCCTAATCAATGAATTGAAATCCTATTACTAAAAACTTAGAATTACAGTGTAGTTGTGTCATAGGAGGTTATATAATAATTTACTTCAAAAATAAGATTTTAGCCAACTTCTTGCAGAGTTGAAGTACAATGAAAGTGAGAAGTTAGCAAAAAGTGAGGAAAAAATCTGGCTAAGAACAAAGGGAAAAAAGTTGACATCTATTGGGTTTCAGGACAGTCACAAACCTCGCTTGTTTGTTGGACACCACAATGCCTCTCTCTCTCCTCAATTTTTACAATATAACCAAAGCCAGACATTATGTTGTCCTTGAGTGGTGAGCCTTACGTTGCCATCCTGAAACTTGATAGGCCCTGCATCAGGCCAGGATGTGACAACTACGGATAGTGTGTATACCGGTATTTTTGTAAAACAAAGTAATACAAAATGTTCTTTCCTTTTCAGGATGTAGATTTGGCTCACCGTAGGATAGAGAAGATTGAAGGTCTTGAGGTCCTCAGATGTGTAGAAGTAAGTAATATACCAAGGTAACTATTTTCTTTAAAGGGTTGTGATAAGGTCATCTATTTTAAGATTGAGGACATGTGGTGCAGTTGGATCAGTGTTCACCTCATAAGCATACGGTTGTGGGTTCGAGCCCTGCTGTCGCTAATGTGTTGTGCACTTGGGCAAGGCACTTTACTTCGCTTGCCTCTCTTCATCCAGGAGTAAAAATGGGTACCGGCATATGTAGCCTTTCATCAATGTGTTGCGCTTTATTTTAAAAAATTTTCTACAGTCCCTGTACACGATGTGGTATAGTGCCCTCTCACGTGGAAGGGAGTCTCTTGCACATCGCCTTCCCTCATTTATTTTGTGTGTTTTGTTTTTCTTTATATTCCGGGATAAATCCTCCATAACTTTACTGGGAACTGATTGGGCAATACATAGTAAGGCTGCCGTATGAATACATTGCAATCAAACAAATGTGATACTACCGTCTGGCGATATTGTTTTATGTCACTGTTGGCCATTCGTCTTATGGTTAAAGAAAGGGTTCAGATAATCTTGGCATGAGCAATCAATTAGTAGGTACAATCCCCATATGATGACCACATCATAATTGGATTGACACATTATATGCTTGCACAGAACTATCCCAATTTGCGCAGAGATGCCTCGCTCCGCTTGGCCGAAGGCTTCGCCTTCAATATGCACCTCCGGCGATCCTGGTTGAGGCGTCTTTGACTGGGAATGTAAAACGGACTCGGAGTGCGGAGGGGTGGCAAACGCCCCACAGCAACATTATTTGTTGGAGTCTGATCCAGAGACAGAGAGATGGGCACTCTGCCTGTGAGTGCACATTTACATTTTTACAACAAAACAAGAGTAACATGGATAAAAACTCATTCCTACATGAGGTAGAACAGTAATGCTCCTAATCTTTATTTTAAAATGTTGTTGCTGTTAGTTGTTGTTGTTAATGTGTTTGTTTGGTGTGGACCCCTAAATGAAAACATTAATTTGAAATTGATCATGCCCACACCCAACAATGGGGTTACCCTTATGTTATAATGCAGGGTTGAATCTTGTTTGTTAAAAAAGTATTGACTGTAGGATAATCTGGCTGTACCATATTGCCAATGACAGTTTACAATATGTATTTTCCCCTCCTCTGGAATTGGGCATAGTCCAGCTTATCATTACACATAACCACACTTGCTATCGTCCTTTACTGTTTGTAATGACTTACATGAATAGTGTTTTTTTTAATAGTGGAGCGGTTTGGACGGCAAAATTGCCAGACAACCCCTCCCCTCACAACACAACCACTTCTATTCGACAGATAGTAATACATCATTTTAAAAAATTATTGTTGTGGTCAAAAACTTTGGTGGCAGGGGGTTTTTTTGGGTAAAAAAAAAAATCACTTTTTTGAGCTAAAACTTAAGAAATGTCAGATTTATTACTTTCTTAGCAAACAAATTGTTAATCATGATGCAATAACTATCAATCTCCTGCCATGTATTATATATTTCTGTTTTATACAATTATAAAGGGTCTAGAAATTTAGCCCCAAACAAACGTTTTTTCCATAAAAAAACATCCTTTTTATCACTTCACCACAACGTAGTATTACCTGAACCTTTTATGCAATGTATATAAAACCTATATCAATCACAAAAATTATACCATAAAAATAATATTGTAATATTTTTACTTTAAAAAATAAAATAATAATTTCCGCTAATTTTGGCACAACCGCCCAAAATGCATTTTCCGGCCTAGAAATCATTCCTGCACCAAATATTTCAACCGGCAAACCATCATTTCTTAAATCTCATTTATCCGTCAAATAAAGGTTGTTGTTTTTTGTTGTATACAGCGGAGGGGAGGGGTAACTCGAAAACTAGAGCACTTATCGAAGCTTCGGCCGCTCCGTATAATCCATAGGCTCTATTTGTGCGTGACCTTTAACCATCATACAAGCTGTCCTCTTATTCCTCAGACACTCTGTCTATAGACAGAACCAATCAAGTAATTTGGAGAATCTGGATTCACTGACGCGGTTGACAGAACTAGATGGTGTATACAATGACTCACCTAAGATGGAAGCTCTTCAACATCTTGTTTAATATAGATTAGTGATGACGATACGCACATTGTAATAGAAAGCATATCCTGCTACTGTTTTAGGATTTTATAATTACTGTTAACTGATATTATATTTAGCAGGTGGGGTTGGTGCTGATACGGATTATATCTATACTCTTCGTCATCTCGAAGTATGAATTCGACTGGGGGGCGTATACAATGTACCTACTTTCAACATGCGTGTAGTCAAAGCCAAGGGCAGGCAATGACAGGTGGCACTGGGTATACGAGCGTCGTCACTTCATACTTCAAGACAAGTACAGTCAAGGATTCTATACAGAGTCCAAGACTAGATTTTGATTCTTATCAGCCCAAAACCGCACCTATATGAATTTGTATTCCACCTAAACCCCAAAGTAAAACACACAAACATAGACTTGAATGTTTAAAGATATAAAATTAAAATGATATTCAAAAAACGAAACTTAAGGTGGCGTGAAAGTCAGGAACTTAGTCAAAGGTCAGTTTTTTTAGTTTTTTTCATGTTAACGGCATTACATGTTTTCTTTCATTTATTTTAACAGAATCTATATATATTTATTTTTCTCTATTTTGTTTCATTTTACTTTTACTATTGTTACGCCATTTTTGACCAAGAAACAATCACATGGTGAAATGCAAAAGGGCGGGTAATTCGCGTTATTACGCAATACGCGCCTGTGCTATTCGGAGCGCGCGATGTAATGAGCCATCAGAAAAGCCTGAGGCATCATTAGATATTGACGCGCACCCATGGTAATGTGTGCAATTGTAAAATGGGTGCCCAATGAGGTGCTTTTGCAAACAGAATGGGGTTTAAATTTCCCCCACACGATTTGAGCCTCATAATTGTTGAATTTTGATCATAAGTATCAGAGGAAGCAAAATTTGACTGGTGGCAGAAGCAGTTGTGAGAATAGAGTGAAACGCTGTGGTTTGGAATATAGGCTCATATTTTTAGCGGAAATGAGACCATTTTGGACCAAAGTGTCGATTTTCTCTGTGTTCACTTTCGGCGAGAATTCGTGATTTCGCGGTCCCAGTTACTTCGAAATCCATATCAGCAACAGGTAAAGAAATGAAAGGCATCGTATAGTGCATATCAAAATCTAGGGTCGGTTATTTTTTAGTTTTCATTTATGGTTGTAAATTGTGATTTATGTCAAGCTGTGAACAATCTTGGCGGTGTTCCAAATTGAAACACGCGGTTTTGGTTTGCATTTTTGGGTCAAATAATATAAATAGTGCAGAATTTTAAAAAAAGGGGAAATACCGAACCACTAGAAACATGACTCTGGAATACAAAAACGAACAAGGCACATTTTTATAACATTTCCGATATGTTGTTTATAGTGACCAAAAAAATGAGTGAAATCTCCCTTTTTATGAAATTTCTCAAAAAATACGTATTTTTGGGAAAAAGATATCATATTTGGATTCCTTGCATCACTTCCTTTCTAAATATGTATACCTTTATATATGTTGGGAACAACAATTAGAGATACGGCAAAAACCAGTTCCTTTAAATTCCTGACTTCACAGCCACCTTACAATACACGCTCGTCCTAATCGTGAACTACTTATGCATTTGCATGCAACCGAAAATACCGATAAGGTTGAGTTTTGTCCCCAAGATAAACTCAATCACCGTGTCATTTCCAGATTTTCTGGTTTGATCCAAAAAATGGCCTTTTTTTTATTTTCAAACATTAATTTACTTCTGATTTAGGGAAATTGAGATAACTTGGAATATATTTCATCGAGAGGAAGAGGTTGTAAGGCAATAGCTGCCATGTGTACATCTGTGTGCTGCCAATGATACAACACTGTGTGCTGCCACTCTTGATTGATTGTGAACTTAACCTTTTCCATGAGCCAGAGAGCCATTGACCAACGAATGTTAGCATAATGATGGTTTGATGGAAGTGGACACATGGCAGCTATTGGCATTTCGACCTTCTTGCAAATACACGATGATATGCTATGTTAAAGAAGGTAGTGTTCGGCTATGTACTGTGTCGTTTTTGTGTTTGTCTTCAAGATATGAGGTCTTTCACCTACCTCATGCCATACCTAAACACAGGTGCTAGTTCCCGTAGGATTCCTCATTTCAATCAATTTAATACCCGACTAAAATACTGTGCTATTCAAGTAGACTCTTATGCATACATATCCAACATGCATTTCTCTCATTAGAAATCTCCAAATTTGGAATGGACTTTGCCATTCCCGGCAAGATGGCGGCTAATCCCTAAAGGGGGGAAGACCTCTATTGCAGAAGTTAGGGATTACTCTGGTCGTGTGTGTTCTGTGGGGTGGGGTGACATTTGGTGGACCTCATGTGGCCTTGGTGACCTCATGTTACCGTTGGCCAGTCAAAATGTGAACCCTTAATATCGTCGGCCGCGTCCACTACTGACGTATTTGCAAAATACAATTCGAGAAAAACGGCTTTTGAAGATTTTGCGATGTAAATTTGCCCCATACTGTTAATTTAAAATATATATTTCAATTAAAACCTAGTGGAAATCGCCGAAATAAGTTAAATTAAAATATTTAACTTAATCATCTTCCAATTTGTTTAGATATGCGAAAAGATCATCATCATCATCATGGCCTCCGTCAGCAGAAAGCGACTTGGATAAAGCGCCCACATGAGTCACAGTTAGTGAACAGCGACGTCTGTGGCTGAAGAGGCCAATCTAGAGTGGCAGTCCTCTCTGCCACAGTTGCTACATATATAGGATGTCACAGCTTGACTACCAAGGATCTGTGCAGCTTTCTTTTAGCTCGCTGCTTCTCAAACTGGCTGATGATCTGTTGTTTGTCCCAAGCTCAAGTGTTGCTTCCCTGTTCTCCGCCAAAGGTGACGATGGTCAGCAAGTTTCTCCCAGCACCCCATGTCGATGTTCAGGGTACCCAATATCCCGGTATACAATTCCTTGTAGCGTAGCATGGTCGAGCAACTTCCTCTTGTCAGATGGAAGCTCATCAAACATGATATCTTTCGGTAGACGTCCCCTCCTCCATTCAACTGACCTGGCCCAGCCATCGGAGTCCGCGTTGTTTAAGAAATGTATAGAAGGTGGGGAGTCCAATTCGAGTCAGGAGCTCTGAATTGGCCCCAATGTCCTTCCAAGTGACACCCATATGCGTCTAATACAGCGCAGAATGGAAGCTGTTGATTTCTTCTCATGCTAGAGTATGTAGTCCATGACTCACTGCCATACAGTAAAGTGCTGATGATGCAGGCGATGTAAACTGCTGCCTTTGTACTTAAATGGACAGCCTTAGATTTTTCCCACACACGCGTTTTAAGCCGGGCAAGAGTAGGTGCAGCTTTACCAATGCGTTTGCCGATTTCTGCATCGAGAGAAGACTGTCCACTGTTTGGTGGACCCTAGGTAGGTGAATTCCTGAATAACCTCAAAGTCTGTGTAATTGTCGATTGGATGCAATGGTGGTGTTTCTTGAGCATCTTGGGCAAGAACATTTTAAGTTTCTTCTTCAAACTGTGACAAGTCCGAAGTCCTTACAAGCTTGTGAGAAGCGATATATGAGCAAGTATCCTGCTTGGAACGTGCAGTTAATGGCCAGCCATCATCACAAACAACATGTAACGAATCACTATCTGACGAACCTTTTTCTTAGCGCTAGGCGTGCAGGATGAAGAGCCGACCATCAGACCGGGTGTGCATGTAGATGCCCTTCCTGGGGCTGTACCGAATGTTAGCTTCAAAGTACTGAACAAATATCCCGGCGGAAGACGGTGGGGCCAAAAAAAAGATAGGTTAAATAAAAGACGTCACTATGTGAAACCGACAAAATAGGACTTACAACGTGTAAATAACACATACACGCGCAAATCGTTGTTCTGTGACCGCGTTGCGCACAATTACGTCACTATTTGAAACGACAAATACAATTCACCGTGCACTGCAAAAATACGTCCCACAAATAACGTCTCTATGTGACGCGGTGAATACTTCAAATGCAGATACAATTCTATGGGCCTGCGCAGTAAGATTTTCGACCAATACGTGTTATGTGATGCGGATAAAAAAAAAAACAAAAAAAAAAATTTAACGTTTTGTAATCAAATAATTAGTTAATTATATTTTACTAATTAAGCCACTTTGAGGTTTAAAATTTGGTGAATATGTAGAATAGGACAAAACAAACGTACATGCCAAATTTCTCCAAAATGTCGAATATGTCACTATGTGACGCGGCCGACGATATATTGCATGCCGTATGAGTTCTGTAAGGGCTACAATGATGTAACTTGGTGGAAAGGAGGGGGGTGGGGTGGGGTGACATGTTGGTGACCTCATATGACTTTGGTGACCTCATGTGACCTTTGGCCCCATTCACAAACCGCGACGGCAGACGACACTCGCGGTCCAGGGATCGCAATGTATTTTTTGTTTGGATTCAAACTCAACAAGAATCAGAAAGTCAGTTCTTGCCATGATTCTCCTTCTTAAAGTACGAAGTTAATTCTCCTGAAATCATGACCATTCTACACGCTGTGCATACATGTGTGTATGAAAATATGTAGGGTATGTGTGTGTGTGTGTAGTTCAAGTTGGAACCCATGCTTTAGAAAGTATTGGGTAAAGAAGTTGACAAAGTTCCTATAAGGGAAGTTAAACTTTCCCTAATAAATTGCATGTTTTAGTAAAGAGAGTAGATTCTGGTTATTGATAACAAGCGTGTCAACACCTCCGGTTCAAGACAAAATGGAGTTTCTAAGTCTAGTAGAATTTTGAATGGAAAACACTACATTGAGGATAATTTAATGACCAGTTCAGTTCAGAATATCATTTCACAAAAAGTTTTCTGTGCTGTTTTAAAAGCATTTTATTCTATATTTTCTGATGGTAAAAATATGCATTAGTCTGACTTCCCTGAATCAATCTGCCATACACGAGTGCAGACTGGACTTGCAGTCCCAATAGCAAGTACTGGAGCAGGTAGCTGATTAGACCAGCAGGATAGTGTTGTTTGGGTTTGTGTGTAAGAATGGCACTCAGCAAAGGGGTGGGGTTGCAATATTCTGATTAATGGTGTGTTCATCAGATCTTTGAATTCCAATTAACCTAAATGGTATCAAATTTTATGAATAAAGCCATTTTTCCATGGTGTTTACTTTTTATATGAATTAATTTGCCTTAAGGTCCGGAAATCACTAGAATTGATGTGGTTTTGTTGTCAAGTCTACAGGGAGTGGCGAGAAGGCTTCAATATTTGGATTGGTGATGACATCATTAGTGACTATTGATGTTTCAAGAGTAATAGAAATTCCAGGTTACGGTGTTAATCTATTCATGGCCCTGACTGAAATCATAGTTTCGACGATGATGTCACTGTAGTGTATTCTTTTTTTGTGGCCCTGTTTATTGGAATTGGATGCCCCGTAAAGATTGGACTAGGTTTATCATCTCATTTCCTGGGACCTTTAGGTGCTTTTTCGATCATCTTGGGGAGTTGGGACCCCCTGTAATACCCAGCAGTATTACCAATTCTTAATATCAGATGAAAGGCCTTATTTTTCTCATTGTCCTATATTTCAGCCTTCAATCCATTTCTTTCCGCAAGATGTGAGACTGCACCTTCATAAGCAACATTTTTTAATCATCTCTTGCTTTAATCATTTTCTAGAATCTTGATCTTTCCTTCACAAATTTCGGAAGAGCGAGAACCTGGATGGCGCTCATCAAACTCAAGAACCTTCCTGGTGCAAACAAGATCCACAATCAGAAAATGTGGCCATCTAACGCAGATGACAATGCTGAACTTTGGAACACCAGAATCAGGGTGAGTTTTGTGACTAACAAATGTGCACATTGGCACCACACCCATACTTGTTGCTTCAGATTAATCTAAAGGCAGCGGTCCAATCACTGCCTCGTCCCCATAAGCCCCAGATTTTACAGAATGATCCAATTTTGGTATTGAAGGAGCTACTATTTTTCTCATTTCCCCTGTGAATCTTACGGCTAAAGGATATTTGGTTTGGATGTTGTTGAGCGAAAATGCGCGCCATTTTGGTCGACAATATTTTACCAGTACTCTATGAGGATTGCAAAATCATGTTTTTTCTCTCACCTCAAACGTGTTTGAAAGATTGGTGCGAAACTTTACAGATGGGGTCTTACGGTTAAGGCATTCTAAAAAAAAAAAGATGACACTTTTATATACTTCATTAAAATTGTGTCACCCCTTTAATGTTGCATATCAGTTTGTAACAAAAACACATTGGTAATCATATATCTAATTTAGGGGTCAACGAAATGACTTTGTGTGAATATTTTATGTTTTCTTATCCTACACTTTTTAAGCTATTTCCGCACATTCAAATATTTTGTCACTTTCGTGTGGAATCACTGAGTGACTTTAAGGTGAGGTAGTTATGTGCCATGGGTGGTTGTGGGAGCTCTAATGTATAATATCCCCATCAAGTTTGTTTTGGCACTTTGCAAAAATGTTAAACTTACCCTGAGGAGTCTTGAAATTGTATATGTTTGAGTGGGTATCAACTGGTATTTGGCACTATCAGTGATCTGCCTTTTAGAAACTGATAAATCATCAATGTCTGTTTGTTGCATTTCCGCTCTCAGATTTTAGGTATCTTAGTATTCCTGCCTATGATAGTGGCTTAATGGCAGCTGATATACAAAATGCATATTTGTGTCACTATTGTTCATTTGTCATTCTTTCAAGTTTTTCAGTTCCAAAAATATTTTTGTGAAATATTTTATTCTTATCCTCACTACCTTTTAAGCTATTCCGGCAATTTCAAATAGTTTGTCAATTTCGGGTGGATCACTGATGGTGATTTTAAGGTGAGGTAGTTATGTGCCCGGGGTGTTGTAGGGAGCTTAGGGAGCTCTAATGGCTAATGTCCCCATCAAGTTTGTTCACTTTGCAAAAAAATGGTTTTTAAAATTACCCTGAGGAGTATTGAAATTTCATATGTTGTGTGGTATCAAACGGGGTATTTAAAAGGCAACTATCAGTGATCTGCTCTTTTAGAAAATGATAAAATCATCAATGTCGTTTTTGGCTTACTACTAGTAGTAAGCCTATATGATACTGAGGACGACTTGATCGATGCATTTTCTTTAAATCTCGCCGAAAACAACTAAAGTGGCTTCAATATGTCAAGTTTTAATCACGTAATAATGCTTCATAGGGAATAGAAGATTTTGCTCAATTTGATATGTTCAATCATAACGTTTTTCAGTGAACTTAATTTTCGCTGAGCTGAATGTGTAACACTGTAACACTTTGAAACTGTACCAGGAAGTTGTTAGACTAGGAAAACGGTTCGATAAACCTTGAACATTATACAGCGGCGTTATAATGCTGTGACTAAACCGGTAAAGTGGTGTAAAATGATGAACAAACAGGTCAATTCAGACAGCCATAATTAGTTTCCTTGGGTAAACGGACTGGAATTGATGATGCTGAATTCTTAAAAGTTTAAAACGTTTATAGATCAGGAACAGTTAGGTAAACAATTTCAGTTTTATGTATAGATATTAAAGGTTAAAATACATTAAAACAAAGGTCTATTTACTATCCACGCATGTTTTGTTGGTCCAAGGAGTGTGTGCAGCTCAATTTTCCAAGAGGCTACATCGGTTACATGAAGCAAGAATATAATATACGGCCAGGAATCGTGATGTTTGGGCCATAGTTGGTGTGTGGAGAGAGGGTTGTTATAGACTTTTTATTATTTACCATCTTCTCTGGCTTTGTACCTCGTTCAGACGTTGACTATTTCCTGGTTCAGATTTCAAATGCATGATATTAGTAGCTTTGCTTGTGGAAATTGATTTTGATTTAGATTTACCATTGATTTTTCTTTATTGTTTTTTTTTTTTATATTTGACCCTGTGAGTAATGGTACATTTCTTTTGATTGGCTATCTCTACGGTATGTCGGGACGTGGGGACGACCTGGGAACACTTGTATGGGTTGGGACGGCTTATTTGTAATTTAAGGGGTTGTTAAAGAAATCTTTTTTGGTTTTGTTATTTTTTCTTTCTTTTGCATCCGATTGGTGGGAAATGGTAGGTGATGTTTTTATTTTGTTTGGAATATTTGGAATTGTTGCATAGGCTTGTTGGGTTAATTTTGAATTGTCTTTGGACAGATTTGAAATTATTTGTTTTGGAGGAATTCGGAACCACCTCCTTGAAGTGAGATGGTCCGTCTACCCTTCTGCAAAATGTCAATAAAACTAATCATGAAAGCCCAATCACTTTGGGTTAGTGTAATCGGGGGTTGACCTGTTGAAAAATAATGTAACGAATGAGACTTGCTATTTTGACCTCGTTAACATATTAACAGATGATATAGTTAACATGTAGTCCAAATCGCGTCTTTTCATCTTCTTTTATGAATATCGTATTTAAAGTGGCACGTCTCTGTATACTATCGGAACCTGACAAAAATTATTCCATTACAATTTATAATCTGCCTTGTTGAGTTTTCCGAATGAGATGATTTGAAGTTTTGGCATGAAATGAATTCCTATCAACCAATTCAACTTCGGCAACATTTCTTGACCCCTGGTTCCACCCTGGGGCCCCGCCCTGCGTGCATGGGCTGGGAATGTCACACCTGTTTAGTCGTCTCTTCATAGAATTATTTATGCTTCTTAGCTTTGGGAGATTGTGCTTGTACACAACGCAACCTGTTTTAGAAGGGATGCGTCTTTAATACTGGAAAATTTTGCAATTAGATTTTCTATGCCTTAATGATAGCCATAAAAAGAAAAATATCAAGAATCAGAACTCGTATATAGATACAGTTTGTTTTTGGGTTAAAAATTCAACATTATGTCTTTTCAAAACAAAATGTGGCATAATGTCGCACCTTACTTGACCGTCCCTTTTTTTCCTAATTGGTGGTTAGACTTGCGAGTGAACCAAACCTTAGTCGAAGGGGACATGATTTTGCAACATCCCTTCACTTTGATACCCTGGGTTTGAGAAACTTCTTGATCAGATTTGCCAGCGAAAAGAAAAAATGAACAATTTTGTTCTAATTTTACAATTGGCCACAATGGGACCCCGGGGTGGGGCGTTTAGGAGGAAATTGTGAGAATAAAACTGGAAACTTCTCTCGGCGTAATCGTTAAAAAAGGGGAATCCCCAGGTGGTGAGTGACGTAATTAATCATGCAAATGGAACCTCCAGGGTCGAATTGTAGTGGTAGTGACCGAAAGGGGGAGGGTCGTTCAGAGCTCCCATTCGGCTGATCAGAGAGAGGTGTATTGACAATAGACATAAGATGATTTAAGGCTTTTAGTTTTATTTTCTATGTGTTTATTTTACGATGACGAAGATACCCTTGAGTTTTTATGTTAGAAATCGAACTTCGTTTATATTCATCGGGATCCTCCCACTGACTTGAGGCCTCCTTGTTGTTTTCATCCAGTGAGGGACCTAAATTAAAAATATGCACCGCATCTCAGTGCAGAGTGGGGTCGGGACATGCCAACCTAAACAGCAACAGCACAATTCAAAATGGCATCAACTCCGGGTGCTAGTCTGTTTATCGAAAGGACCCTTAACGGTAGGGAGGGCGCTATACGGCATTACGAACGGTTAACACAGGACTGAATAAGAATAGGCTGGTCACGAAATATTTAAATCTAAATGACCGTTAGTGGAAATTAAACTATTTGCCGTGGGGTTAATATACTAACCCCGACGGACGGATTTGAAGTCAATAATTTTCCTTAATTTAGCATGATATTACTAAGATCTTTGAACACAGGTTTAAAGATGATTTTTTTAATGTCATGGGACCGAGGCTGCCATGTTAAAGGCACGTAAGACCATTCCCCAAAAATTACCGATTGGAAAAATCCCCAATGCCCAAACTCGAGCAGATCGTGTCCCTACCCCCCCAACTGATTAAGATGATACCTGGTGAGAACCAGGTCAACTGGTTCATGCCGTAAATAAGGTCTTAAAAGATTCGATCTCAGCCAGGATCGTCATGATCATGGGAAAAGTCCCCAGTACTTTCCGCGGCGCGTGGAATACTAAGGCCCATTTTGATGTTCGGACTACATGTATAAAGGTCAGTGCATTTGACGGGTTTAGGTTAAAAACTCGACGTTTGCGAGAGGCCATGGCATGGCTTTGCTGGTCACTTAGAAATATCATCCAAATATCATTTTAATGTCCCTATTTATTCTTTCAATTCACCCAGTTTAATTCCAGTCTGATAACCCTAGCACGTAATCGTAACTAAAGAATATATTTTCAATTATTCAGTGCTTTTTGTTGTTGTCATTCAGGAACAGGATTTTTTTTAACATGGTTACTCCTGGACAATGACACGGCCGGGGCGTGGCTTAGATGATGGCTGAGAACTTATGCAATGGCCTGTCATTGCGGTGGAAATGTTATCTGTGACACCGATTCGCACTAAAATGGGTAATTTTTAGAGCTTGCGCAGTCGATTGAGTTATTTTAATTACTGTAGGTTTATCACCGCATTCTGTCAAAGTGTCCCTGTCGGGGGGTTGCACGGGTTCCATCTGTAATTCGTTACCAGAAAATGGGGGGGCGATGGGAGGGGATACAAACATCAAATGGCTAATGAACTGACCACACAATTCACAAAAAACATGATTTTGACCTAAGTTTGGCCTAAAATAAATTAAGTAATTAAACCTGAAAATTTGAAAACCCGACAAGTAGGCCTAACACAAGTCTTGCAACATCCACGGCAGATTGGGAAAATGAAATTGATCTTATCTGGAATAAATTTACGGTGATTATTTATAACAATGGCATGGATTAATCAAATTTAGATTTTTTGGCGTTCGTAAAGTTTTTGTCTTTTTATAATAATATCTTAGAAACATTAGGTTCCAAGTTCTCAATCATTGGGACATGGTCCGGCAAATGGTGTCTGGTATTTTATTATGCATTGTTATGGTCATGTTATGATATAAACTGATGCCTTATAATGCCTTAATTTAATTTAATTGCGCCATATTCTTTCCACATTTGTGATATTAAACTCCCAAATCTTAATTTCTTTTGTATTGTGTAGGAAAATTATGGCTTACTTGAGTCGCATTAGGGATGCGGAGAAAATTTATCAGCTAACTAGATGAGCCATTAAAGCATTAATGATATCGGCATCAATTTGAATTGACCGTCGCCTTAAGCCGTATTTCTATGTCGCTGACAAGGGCAACACTCTCAAAGGCTGTTTCCAGGCTTATTGGTTTTTTTTTTCGTCAATCGGTATTACTATTTTGTTATGATGGAAGAGGACCGGTAGAAGTACTTGAATGCGATCTCCCCTATTACGTAAAATGACGGTAACGACAGGGATCCCCTAGCTGCATGAGTAATTAAAATCATGCCCGTTAATTAAATCTGTATTAGAAACTACGAAACCCGTTACCACCACGACCATTGTAACAGTAAACGTCCCTGCGATTAGAAAAAAAATTACCTTGCGATTTTGTTTTCGGAAAAATACACTCGATTATTATGCAAACAACGCACAGGAAAAGGCACAGGATAGAAATAATGATTTTAGTAGACTTTCACAGGTCCATGCTCGATCGTAATAGCCTCGTTCCCAGAAGCCAAGATTTTACCGGAAGTGGTGAAATTTCGGTAACGAAGAAACAAGAACCTAATATTTTTCTCATTTACCATGTGACAGCAGCAGACTTAACGAAATTCGTTAATATCTTCAGGCTGAGTTACATCCTTATGTTTGTCAACCTCAATTTATTGTCATCCAAAAAACCACTACTAACACGTAAATTAGTGGATGAGCCAGGGACAGTCGTAACGAGTGACGGGAAATCGGCAAACGGTGGTCGTGAACATCGTTTCTTGCGGCTGGATTTAATTTTGGTGATTGAAGCGGCCGTTGAGCGGTTAACCTCCCGATTAAAGACAATCTAGTGATTGAAAAATATTTGAAATTTGCAGGAGGCAGCTCAAAGTGAAGGATAAGTCTGCTGTTAGAATTCTCATAAGTTGACCTTTTCCAGTGTAGATTGACAGAAAGAAGAAAACGTAGTTCCAAGATACGATTTCTCCTTTCAATTACGTGTTGTAGTAAAGTGTCAGTTCAGACCAATAATGACTCACATCTCCGATTCTGTCCGTACTAGGTTTGCTTCCTGTTCTTATCATTTGCAGGGTATGTGGATACCTGCCCATACTTATAACAGACATGCAAAAATCTGATTTGATGATTTTTTCGATTTGCTCATTTAGCAAATCACTGATAGTGTCTTTAACTTGGCCGGCCCATAACAAACTAGACCCATACCAACCGGAATTCTCCGGTTCTGCTAGCAAATCTCCTGATTTTTGGTATTAAGGAAAGAAAATAATATAGAACATTAAGAAAGAGGGCAATATATTTTCAGAGGAATTAAAGAACATAGATTTGAAAGATTTTCAATTGATAAATCTGTTACAATGGTTCCGACAGAATTTTTGTCCCGACTTTCGGATGGTTCAATTCCATTATTTTCTGATCCTAACCCTTTAACTTGCTGTATGCTAAATGTCTTTTGATGGTAGTCTTTTAATGAACCTACTTAACTGCAATGGTCTGCAATGATTATACCAACACAAACAATGCCATTGTCCTATAACGCGGTTTTGTTTGCAGTCTTCAAGCTCTAAAGGCGTAGGCCTTGATTACTTTTCATGTACTTGTAAAAAAACAAATACTCTCTTAGGGACTCAATATGTTCCTACTGACAGTTCCTTAATGGGGCGGCTGAGACGGCCGGAGAGCTCTGTCCATTTTTATGGAAAAACTTATTTTTAACAGATGCTCCTATCTCATGATGCACGTTAATAAGTGCATACGGTAGACTATATAGTTTTCAAAGTTACCGAGACCTTTAAAGTTTAGACTAAAAGTTGTTATGGCGACCAGTACTTAAACCCTAAATATTTCGCCATGTGGAATGTGTATCAATGACAGTTGTCCTAAATGGGGACGTCAGATGCGAAGACACTCCAATTTTTCACAGAGAGTTAGTTCATGACAGAGCTCTCTTCATGGATTGCAGTTGTAGTGGATGGGTCAGCTGTTAAATTATGATCCCTCCCAAATTTGACTTTCCTCACGTTTATTATAGAACATTAAAAAAAATCAGAAGGATATTAGTTTCCAATAATGACAGTTCCCCTTAAATGGGGCTGTCGGACGGAGGCGGAGCTCTGTCATTTTTTCTAGCCGAAAAGTTGTATTTTAAAGAGCTCTATCTCATGCTGCAGTCCATATGTATACATAGGTCAGTTAGTTTCAAGTTATGACCTTTCTCCAGGTTACCCTTTTAAATTTAATCCTTTCATCGTCATTTTATTGGGGTCAAAATACTTGATTTTTTGACATACTGAAAGCTCTAGTACCCAAGTTAATCACAAAAGAAGAACCCACTGACTAGCATTAATGTGGGATATACACAGATTGAACCGTTGAAGACCCCTATGTGACCTTTGACCCAAGTCATTAATAATATTTCCTTCACCATTCCAGTTCGATACACCAATGGCAAAACTGTGCAAAGAACGAATAACCTTCAGATTTGCAGGTTTTTTTACTGAATGACCCCTGATTGACTTTCAAAAAAAATACAAAATACTAGACCCCAGTTCCACACATCGTACGTCACTTCTTTTGTTGCCTGCAAATCCATTTCCTGCGATCGTTATGGCCATCCCATAGCGGCCAAGAGGATTAGTAGTAATTAAAATAACAATGGTGGAAAGTGTTTCTCGGAAATTCTCTGCCGGAACAGCTGAAAAAATGTCTAGAATTGGTGCAGAACAGGTGTTTCGACATAAAGAACCTATACTAAAAGTCCCCAAAACATCCTACGTTGTGCTATTTCAGAAATAAGGCGGGCCCAACAGTTTTGTACAGGGGTTTAAACATTACGAAAATATTTCCAATGTCCTTAAACTGTGTTCAACATCTGGGGTCATGTCCCAAGATTTAAAAAGTATGAGTTTGCCCTATCTATGGCTTGTAGTTTAATAACACTACTATTTGGTAATAAAAAACGCTCAAGGTCATCCTGGGGGGTTAAATTTTCAGAATGGTCGGATTTCTTCTGAAAGATCTGTTGTTCAATTTCTTCATCTAGTTGTACATGAACACAAAATAAAATATTTAAACAGGTGATGGTCATTACTTGCAAAAATTACAGGGCCAAGTGTGGATGGGTTCTACAGGTCTCTATGGGGATCACTGCTTTCTGCTCTTATATGTCAATATTGAATCCTTGTCGGTGATTGAATGAACATTTTCTTTTTAATACGACTCTACTAGCAATTTGAATCTGGTTTCAATGAAATTGTGATCATTTTTGAATATTTACCCCCAGGATGCCTTGAATGATTGGTCCTGTAGTACTTAAACTACAGGTTGTAGATTGGGCAAACTACTTTTTTGATGCCTTGGGACATGATCAAAATGTTGGAACACCTTTAAGACAATTCTAATATTTTGTAATTTTACCCCTGTACAAACCTGCTTTACTTTTTTTTTTCCCCCTTTTTCTGAAAAAGCCCCAAAGAGGATTTTAGGGGACTTTTAGTATGTTATTCTAGACACATGGTCTGCACCAATCCTGACATTTCAGCTTGTTCCAGAAATTTCCACGGTCAAACTAAAGTTCTTGGCTAATAGTATTAACACTCATAACAGATACACAAATGAATTTTAGAGTGGACGGACTAGGAATAACCCTATTAAAAAAGGCAAACAGCACGCCACCCCAGAATGGGTCAGGAGGGGGAAACCCCAGTAGTTCAGGAGGGTTGGTGTTGGTGAGAAGGAGAAAGACCGGAGGGGTGAAAAGACGAAATCTGGTAAGGGTTGCCCCTTTTTTCGCTTCCGTTCCAGAAACCATATGTATCCGTATAGACCTATTTCAATATACCAGGCTAACAGGTTTACAAACATTGCTGTTAACTGGTCATTCATCATCAACAACTAAACCACTCGTCAAGCTTCTTCTCCACACACTTGCATTATCCCCTTGACCCCTTGGACCTAACTGACCCCTAAGACCTTATCAGGACCTTTAAGTATTTCGCATCAATCAATCCCACCCTAAGATTCATATCCTTACAACAAAGCTCACCATCTATACTTCCTTTGACCTTGAATGACCCCCCAATGACCTCTATGACCATAAAAACAAATCAACCTACTATACCCCCCAAGTTTCATCATAAACCTTTTTTCCCATTGGATCACCTTCCACCATAATGACCACAACGACTTATGAAAGTATGAAGAAATGGCATAAAACAATACAGAACCCTAGTAAGCTTCAGCATCATTGATGCTGGTCGTTTTATACCTTCAGCGGCAATTTGATGAGCTGTCATGCTAGACACCAAGTGGCCAGTGATATTTTATACACAGGCCATTAGAATGGAGTGGGTTTTGTTTTTGCCTTAGTCTGTTATGGAGAGACAAAGATGACCTTTTGTATTTGTATTAGATGATGAAGGCTGATGTAAATGCTAAATAAAACAACATCTTCTTGCCTTTCTGTAGGCGAACAGTTAAATAACCAAACATCTTAGAATTATATTCTATGCCCTTGTCTTTTTCAGTCTGCAAGGGATGATCTACAAATGCTTAGTTTGTTCCATGTTATCGGTTTGTTAAAGATAATTTGACAAATAGTGCGCTCTCAAGCGTTTTCAAATTTAAATTTTTTGCATGGTTGTAAGCTCTTATGCACTTAATAGTGCTCGCCTGTAAATGATTAGACGCAAATCGCCCCCTTATAGATAAACAGAATGATCTTATAATTAATGTCGCCGGTGACAATTTAATCAGCAGGACGACGGAAATGGTGTTGAACACAAGAAAACACATGCAGGGAGTTGATTCCACAGCATGTACCCTGTGTGACTGCCTTTGTGGTTTTAATATAAATGGAGTATGAGTCTATGGTATTCATGTATAGCACATTTGTTGATTAAAGTTACAGCAAAAATTATGTTTGCTACAAATAGCTAGATGTCTTGGCCTCTTATTAATGTTCTCTCTGTTTTGGGTGTGCTGTTTTATGTATAAATATATTTTATTTTCCCAATGGCCTAGACTATCATTTGTGAGCAAATTGAAGAAAGAAAATTGTCAGATTTCTGAAAATTTGCCAGTGCCGCTTTACGGCTATAAAGAACATGATTTAATACTGTTCTTCTTTCATAACCTGTATTTAGTTTTTGAAGACATGACCTAAATATTAAAATGATGTGCTGATATTATGTCTTCCTGAGTCCATTGCAGAGGACATTTTAAAAATTAACTGTTCAGTACATTTAAGAATTTCACAAGTGAATGAAACAGCTTCTTCAAATAAAAACCTGAAATTGTGAAAGTTCATACTTCAGTATTCGTGGTTGTTCTTTCCTTCGTTCAAATACCAATTATGCTGGATGGGTTATATCGTTGTAGGAAATGTAGTTGCTGCCAGTTTGAATGGGAAGTTGATGTTTTGATAATTTGTGTTTGTATGAGATTATGGTACATTTGTGTATCGCACTACTGCTTTTTTGATAAATTACAGCCACTTTCATAGTAGGTGCCAGGGTGTATCCAAAAATGTTTTTAGGACTTGAAAATTTGGATGTAATTTGAATTTCGTCACTCTTTTTACTTGTTTAACTGTGATGATATTATGAAAAATTGTACATGCAATTTTGTTTTTGGACTAGAAACTCAACAAAAAGCAAGAAAAGATAAAAAAAAACTCTTGTGAAGAGATTCTCATGGTCATAATTGTATTGTTATTGATAGAGGAAAAACAAAAAAAGAAAATGTTCCACATTTGTGGAATTGTGCATGCCATCGATTGAAATCAGGAGTAGGGTTCATGTGGTGATCATTCATGATCAATCAGTTTTATTCATGATGCAAAACAACAATACGTTGGAATAGTTACATGAAACAAGGGTCATTGTTGAAGTTGTAAAAAAAAGATACCTTTATAATCATTTATTTTGACTGGACATTACTCTTTGCGCTATTTGGCGTGTTCCTTCATGATGCAGACACAGATTAGTTAAGGTAATAAACTGCCAGGACAGATTATGCAAGCTTTATGTATAATGCCTCAGTGGACGGCTTGTTCTCTAGATGACGGTGACCTGCTACTACAAAGAAAACCAGAAATTTTTGCATAATTCTTCAGGAAAATGGGAACAGGGAAATGATTTAGAAATAGTATATTCAATTGCATGAACATTCCCCGACTCCTTATTCCCCCGACTCCTTATTCCCCGACTACTTTTAGAGTTACAATCGCATCAATGCTTCATTCATTTGAATTATGTACATATTTCCAACACGTGTTTTGAACCCAAATCGCTGATAGTAAACATGGAATTTAACAATCAGTGACAGTTGATTTAATTATTACATGGCTCTCAATCAGAAAAATTACATCTTTTATTGAGAGATTATTTGCCTCAAAATTTTTTCCTTCTCCAAACGCAATTTGCATCCGCTGTTCCGGCATACTCTTTTAATGCCAACGAGTTGAAAGATCTTGTGCATGATAGATTACAGAGGTCCAAAGTGGAAAAATAATTAATCTATGTGAAATGCATTTTGGTGCTTTTGACGTAAAGTGCTCTCTTCCAAGTCACAGTTTGAGGTCAAGACATTTGATTAACTATAGTTAATTACATTCTGGTGTGAGAGATATTTAATTAAATAAAAACACCGAAGTGATTAATTAGTCATATACATCTTGGGTAAATTGATATTGGGTAAAATTTGATTTTTGAAAACATGGCAAGATGGTTTAATTTAAATTACTTAATTAATTATTTTATTATTTTGTAAGTTATGTAAAAGCATTGAAAGGCCCATTGGTAATTTTTTAATCAATATACCTTTTCACTTCATTTCATTCATGGAAATATTTGTTTGCGAAACCTGTATAAAATATGAAATTGAGTACAGTTTCGTCTGCAGTATTTTCAATGTGACCTAACAAATTATACCGCATTTGGAACTTAAAGGTGGCAACGAGGAAGAGCTTTTGATTTGCACCCAAATATTGTGTAATTAATAGTAATTTCATATAGATTAGACACTCTCAATAGATTTCTTACCTTGTATTTGGATACAGAAAATGTCTTAAAAGAGAGAGAAAGAAAAAAAGTGATTTGGATTTGGCTTATGTTGCAATATCAAAACGTTAGGGCTGAATTTAATATTTGTCCTATAAGAAATTAGACAATTCACAATTTCTGTACCCAAAGAAAAACATTTTTACAGCTTAATCCTTTCAGATGGGGACAGTTTTGATGGAAAGCTTTACAACCCTCCCAGGGCAAAAAAAAATCAGTGATTTCAATTTTTTTAGGTACACCGGATATGTGAAATCTCTTGTTGCACCTTAAAGCAGAGATTGCCTTCAAAAAAACCATTTCAAATTCAACAGAGTCGCGTAGTTTGTTAACTGCAGGATGTGTCTGACTAAATGTAATTAACTTTTCCCAAATAAAACCTGGAGAGGGTATCTTTCTAATTCTCTGGTCGGGTTTTGTTTGTTCTCAGGCTCCAAAGAAGCAATGACAGCCCTTATCAATCCATCCTACGACAGCAACGCCAGGACCTCCCAAAACAGACCCGCTGTAAACGCAAAACACCACGGTGTCAGTTGTCCGACGTTGTAACCGATGTGCTAGGGAACGAACTCCAAAACCATGAGTAGAACTTAGACAGCGATCTAAGGTTACACTTATTCAAATTGACTGTGGATAAACCATGACAACCAAAACGAGGTGGGTGAAAAGACGGAACTCTATGGCACAAGCAGCACGGGGTAAGAGTCGCACCAAGTATGCCTCCACAGATTTATCCGAAATGGGAATTGGGGACCCGTGGGGAAAAGTTTGAGAGTGAGTGATAGCAATTCGCAGCCTGATAGTGAGGAAGGGAGGCTAACGGTTGCGGATGTGATAAAAAAATTGCGAGAAAGGAACAAGAAAAAGGCAGAGGCCATGTTTGCAGACATTGATTTCATTGATGATGGTGATGAGGAGGATGAGGATGACAGAGCGAGGGGACAGCAGTGATAGAGGAGGAAGATGAGGATAATTCCAAAGATTGTGAACAGGAAAAGAATATCAAAAGAGTAAACGGAGATGTGCATGTGGGTTAAATGATTGAGCAAGATGATGATGACGATGACGATGAGGGATGAAGACTCCGAGGCAGAGGATGTCAGTGGTACAGGATCACCTAAAGATCCTGATGCTGACGTAGCTTCTCCAGATGAGAATCATCGCAGCTTAAACTCGGTGTTTCTCAGCTATATGCTAACTAGAATCTCTTGCAAAGGTAGAGTTGCCTGAACTTGAAGATGACGAAGCGTTAGATTCAATGAAGTCGTGAGCGGACCTCTGATCTGAGTGTGAAAAACCATGGAAGATTATACGAAACCACCGCGCACCCGACTCCTTATGTTCTGGTCCTTCCACTATGGACGAAGAAAAGAAGAAAGATACGGATGTGAGTCAACATATGAAATGTTTATAAAAGTTTTGGCCTCCGTACACAAGAGGAGTAGGTCCAAAGAACTATTGTCCAATGGTGGGCAACCTGACCCTTGTTATGCCAGCGAAACGTCAAAGGATGACAAGACTTCCCCCATCAAGCGACCAGGACTTTTAGTCAACGAGAGCTCACAAACCCATTCACTCAGTTACTTTGACGCGGATTCCAAAGCTTCCTCGCCTGAATCACATTGCTCCCAAAATTGTCGCCGACAACGGAAGCGGGTCGGGAATTCGAAAGTCACCCCAGAACCAACAAAAAGCAAGTTGGAAACTATATTGGACTCAAAAAAGAATCAATCTCCAAACCGACATCGCTTCCGCCTGGTTGGAGGGAAGTCGCGGATACACGAGGGACGTACTATTGGCAGTGTGGCCTAGTGGTACGCCACAGTGACCCTCCATCGCCGTCTTCAGATGATTGCAGTAGTCTCCAAAAAAACTGCACTGCACGCATAATTAATCAACGCACGATTGAAATAGTTTCTTGTTGAGATGGCTACATTAAAAATAACATGCGTTAAAATGAAATGTTTGTTCTGTAAAGGGACACGGGCACAAATTTTTCTAGCGAAATTTAAAAAAAATCGCACCATTAGCTGAAATAGATTTGGACTTGCATAGAACACACAACAGTCAGTTTTACATCAAGAAATCCTATAATAGCCACCTAGAAGGGCCATAGTTTCAAGTCAAAATTCAGTGTCATTCTCCAGTCTTTTCACTCATTTTCATTCAAAGATCTTCATTTTAAACATAAACCATTAATAACGTGGTAATGGACCAGTCTAAAAGGATTTACAGTGGATTTACACAACACTGATGTTTTATTTGCTTGTGTTTCATTTGTGCAACCTAAACCATTGGAATACACCATTCCAAGTGTTTTATTTGGTGTTATTTGGATTTAACCCAAAGAACGTTTTAGGCTTCTTCAAGTGAGGTTAGAGGGCATTTTGAATCAATCCCAGAATGCATTGTACTGGGCCTTACTGTACACATATGTCACACTAAACAATGCCAGTATTTTGGGATAAAATGTTAACGAATTTAAGAACACAAGACATTCCATAATCAAGCTAAAAATCCCTACTACTAGCCCCTTGTGGACTAAAATAAGTTTAAAAATCAGGGTTTTTATGTTTTAAGAATATGAATTTTTGGCTCACAAGAGGTCCTTATTGAAGTAAATTTCCCAAAACTGGTGCATTGTGGATGGACTCAATAGACCCCTGGGTCGGGTGAGGTTTAAATTGTAAAGCAATTCAAACATGCAAAAACCTGAGTTTTGACATTGAGTGACCCTATTAATGTAAAATATGCCAAATATGCCAGTGTCCCTTTAAAAATTTCACCCCAATTTGTTAATTTTTTTAAAGATGTGTCTCAAGTTAAATTTACAATATTTTCAGAGTAATTGTGGCCTGTATTAATTATGGCCTGTGTTGTTCCAGCTCTAGAAGATCGCTCAAGGTTTTGTGTGCTTTGCTTCAAAACCTTAATACCCAATCAAATATGTGCATATTCCGGTCAGCAAAAAGCATAATTACCGTACTGCCCGGTTATAGTCCCATGCTCGATTATAATCCCACCCCAGTTTTTGAAAGAATCTGACGAATTGTAGAAAATCCTGTTTTAAGATCCCACCTAAGTTTGTTTCTTGAAGGCAATAATTACATGCAATTTTGTTACAATTTTCAACAACTTGATTTTGGTAGTATCTGTGATTTTTCTCTTTACAAAATTGAATTATTTCAGGCTGCAGGTTATTTACAGGTTTGTGTTGATCACACACCTCATTAACACTTGAAATATGGAATAAGTTTAGGTCTGAAAGGACGAAATGTTGATGTTCGTGTGTTTCCATGTTATGGTGGAGATCCCATTATAATTCCCACCCGCCTAAATCAACCTACTTTCAGGTTAAAAATAGTGGGACTATACTGGGTCAGTACTATTACCGACTAGAATATTCACGCTACATTGCACACCTCTAGTACTCAAAAACCAAGCATTCAACAAGTACATTTGTCCAATTATTCTCGCACAAAAGCCTGATCCGTCACGCTCGCTCCCAATACCCATCCTCATTACTCACTCTTACATGACAATTTGCTCATCTGAGATTTAAGGGCTCTTTCGTCAGAACCCAGGTTATCATGGACCATGTTTTACCCGCTAGCACATGTGACTCACGCCATCCTGAGAGGCACTGAGAGAAAGGGGGCAAGTCGTTGGGTTCAAGTGATGCTTCCATAAAGTATTCCTATTTAATAATTTCCCCCTTTTATCGTTCTGAATGTTACAATGTTTTTCATAGATATTTGTTTTATTTGGGTCATTTCTCTGAAGGCCTTACTAGGAAAAATCAACCATAATGTCTATACTTTGATTACCACCAAATAGCGGTTCTCATAACAGTTCATCACTTATATGGAATATGTAGGCACAAAACGGACGCACGAAATCAGTGCTTATATTATTCGTGACGCGCACAATTCTGTGCAAACTCTCGAGTATATTTCGGTTTACTTTTATGCGTGGAGGATAACAACCGAATAATTTCCGCCTATGTGGTGGTAGTCAAAGTATGGTTTTATAAAAAAAAAAGGGGGTTGTGAAGGTGGATTACAGGTTGGCGATTTTTTGCAAAATGGAATTTAATTAATTTTACATTAAAAAAAAATCCCAAACGATGCCCCTATCTCTCCTCGCTCTCTCTCTAAAAAAAATTCAATGGTGTAGGTACAAGTCAATTGGGACAGGATTTAAGAGGAAACAGGGTCATTCCTTGTATGAAGAAATGCCAATAATTTTACAAACATTTGAAATCATTTTATCTGTATTACAAATTCGTCAGTATTATACTTAATTTGCAATGACCATAAAATACAACCCTGGCCTTCATGTGTCATTGCAAATTTTGGCATAATTCCATTATAACCTTCATACCTACTTTGGCTTATGTGCTTTATTCTGTTATGGAATTATAGCACACATGATACAGGGTAGGTGTGAAGCAGTTATAGCATAATTATGCCCAAATTTCATAATTACCCTTGATGTAGCAGTGACACATAAGATAACCTTTCCACTGTTTTGTAAACTTAACTAATGTTTTTCATGAGTCATATGTAATCAGCCATCATGGAAATAACCGCTGATTGCAGAAATGACCCAGCAGTCATTTGGACTTGATCAAATTGAAGGTGTCATTGCGCTCTGCTTAAGGTGTCATTATTTAGCTTGAGAGGAGAATAATAATAGAGCCTAAGATAAATATTTTAGAACCATGTTAGGAATAGATAATCCAGTCTTGTTTACTCACACCAACAGAGCTATTAATTTTTGGGGTTTTTTTTGTCATAGCAACAACATTAATACTCATCTTCATGGTACTTAACCCTCGTTCGCTCAACCCTGGTAGATTCTGTATAGGTTATAAACACGTAGTCAGTGGCTTTTGGAGATGGCTTCCATCTTAACCCTCTCACCTGGTAGATTCTGTATAGGTTATAACGCTTTAATCAGTGGCTTTTGAGATGGCTTCCATCTTAACCCTTTCAATTCAAACCCGGGTGTAGATTCTGTAATAGGTTATAACACGTAAGTCAGTGGCTTTTGAGATGGCTTTCATCTTACCCTTTCAACCCGGTAGATTCTGTATAGGTTATAACACGTAGTCAGTGGCTTTTGAGATGGCTTCCATCTTAACCCTTTCAACCGTGGTAGATTCTGTATAGGTTTAAAACACGTAAGTCAGTGGCTTTTGAGATGGCTTCGCATTTAACCCTTTCAACCCTGTAATATTCTGTATAGGTTATAACACGTTAATCGTGCCTTTTGAGATGGCTTCCATCTTAAACTTTCAACCCGGGTAATTCTGTTAGGTATAACACCTAAGTCAGTGGCTTTTGAGATGGCTAGGTTAATAACACATAGTTCATTGGTTTTTGAGATGGGCTTCCAAAATGACTGTGTTCATTTTTGGGAAGCCATCTCAAGCCAATGACCTAAGACTAGGCTTGTTGTGGCCTACATTCTAAAAATATTTAAAATTGTTTAATGTAATATTGGTCATAAAGATGCATAATTTTTAAAGTTTTGAAAACAATAGATGAACACTTTGATCTTAAACAACTCCAGTTACCTGCATGTTTCAAACTTTAAAATGGTACACCCTACTTCTACTTACAACTCCAGAATGGCCTGTATATTTCTGTTATCATCTACTGGTGAAAAAATGGTATTTTAACAATCAGATATTATTGCTCACCTGTTAGCGTACATATATGCAAGTAACTGAAACAGCAATAAATCTTTACATGTTTGTAATTACTTGGCACAACCAAATTTGGTAGGTAATTCTGAAAAATATTGATGTCAAAAATAGTGGCAATATTAATCAACACCAAAATTGTCATAATTCTGTCAAAGTCCTAAATGGAAGTTGACTTGAAGTTAAAATTCCAACACAAATTTTATGATTAAAGCATCACTAGTCTCTTTTGGATTCTGATGGCAGTTTCCCGGCCCTTGCAATAAGCCGATGTAGAATAAATCAACCCCTGAGGTCTAGGCTCGATAATTAGTCCACAAGTTGTACTACCAATATCACCGCAAGCTGTGGCCATGACGCTTCAATTACCCGACGTACGCAAACAAGGATGACTCATAAGCTAGCCTCGTTTTTGGCGGTGGCAATTAGCTAGTAGTACGACGAGATATTTTCCACGCAGGTGTTAAATTGCGGAGAGGAATGGGGTATGTGTTTCTATTTTATAGTTGAACATTGTGACCGTTGAGCATGTGAATGAAAAATGACATGATAGGAATGCAAATATTTAAGTACCATTCTATTAATCATGAGAGTAATAATGAATATTAAAAATTATGTTAGAAAGAGAAAAATTTGCTCTTTGATGAACATATTCTTCCTACAAAAACCGACAGGATCTTGATCATTCAATGGAAATTCTATTCCTGGAGATGTAGATTGTGTTTACAATTAAATTACCTTTTTGAAAAGTAGAGGAAAAAAACATTGTATGAAAATCCCCAGCTCATTTTGGATCACTATTAAGTGGCCGCAAATTACTATTCCAATTTGAATGTTGATAAGTGTAGCAGTTGTTATGGCTTGCCGTGTGCATGCACGGTATGTGTTGGAATATCACTTAGATGCTGATTTGATTAAAATCCACGCTAATAACACGCATGGCTGACCACTCTGCTATATTTGTGTTTGCTTGCGCAATGAAATTAGAAGAACGGAGTATTTGCATAATTGGCGAGCATCACCATTTAATTGACTAGGTAAATTGAGGCCTGGGCTATTAGTTTAGTATTTCTATTGAGGCTCTTCCTGACATTCTAAGATTTATTGGGATTTCGTATAGGTGGTTTTAACTCCTGGTCCCTGCAGCCAGGGTCAGCAGATGATCAAAATTTTTTCATGTTTGTTTTTAATGTAAAATGATAATATTTTGCAACCATATTCAGAATAGCATGAGAAATGGCCTTCAAATGAGTCAAAACAACCCTAGTCTTAGGTCCGTGGTTTTGAGATGGCTCCCAAATAACTGCCATCTAAAACTAAAACGCCACTGCTCGTTTTAATAATCTATACAGAATCAACCAGGCTGGAAGGGTTAAGAACTGGTTAGATTTTGTGTTAGATTTGCCCCTTGGCTGGTTATGATGCTAATCAGTATAGTTCCAACCTGCTCGTGGACTTCTCTTCTCACAATTATCTAAAGTGGAATGAGCCCATTTTAATATAAAAAGTTTTCATCTTGCTAGATTATCTGACCCAATCTCCATCTATAAAGTGAAGTGGTATATTTAAATCTGTTTTGATTTGGATCTAAAAATGTGCTTTTATAAGCCTGTGAGATACTGTGTAAAATAAAAAAATTTTTTTGTCATAAATTAACATCCCACCCAATGCCTTGGCAGCTCTAATATTTCACAGGATACCTGAGAAAAATAGTAGCTTTCTTCTGACACCAATTTTGACTACTTCTAGTAAAATCGGGGGTTCTGGGGGACAAGGGCGGGCCGGATCATTTCAAGGAAATTAATGATATGTCCACGTAATTTTTGTTTTGACCTGAAATTTTCTTGAATTTGGGGGTTGAATTGTAATGGAATATTCACCCTCACCTGACACACAAGCATCAAGGTGGAAGAAGGCATTTGAGAGTAAGGGCCTGAAGGTAAACTTGGGAAGACTAAAGTGATGGTGAGTGGGGAGGAGGGGGAGGTGTTAGTGAGTAAGGTGGACCCATGTGGAATATGTGGAAAGAGGGTGAGGGCAAATTCAGTGTGGTGTGGTGTGAGAAATGTGGGAAAGGGATTCATGGGAGATGCACAAGAGAAGATGAAGCGAGTGACCCCAAGTTTGGCAAAGGATTTTATGTGTGGGAGATCGAGAAGGGGATTTGAGGGGAGGGGGGAAGGATGGTTGGAAAGTTGTGTGATGAGGTGGAAACAGTGAAGGAGTTCACATACCTAGGTGACAGGATTAGTGCGGGTGGTGGATGTGAGGCGGCTGTGACAGCCAGAGTAAAATGTATGGTTGGGGTGAGAGTTAAGAATGTGGAGAGTTGTTACTTGGAGAGGATTCCTTTGAAGATGAAAGGGATGGGGTATAGGAGTTGTGTGAGATCAGTGATGCTGTATGGGAGTGAGACATGTTGCCTGAGTGAAAATGAGATGGGGATTTTGAGAAGGGCAGAGAGAGCAATGGTGAGAGCAAGGTGGATGTGAAATGATGGATAGGAGAAGACTGAGATGATGCAGATGTTGGGTTTGGAAGAGGCGGCTGACCGACTGGCGAAGGCGAATGGTGTAAGATGGTATGGGCACGTGCTGAGGAAGGATGAGGAGCATGTTTTAAAAAGGGCTTTTGAGTTTGAGGTGGGTGGTTTGAGGAAGAGGGGCCGACCAAAGAGGACATGGAGAAAGCAAGTGGAGGAGGAGAGTAGGAGGGTTGGGTTGAGGATGGGGGATGCATTGAATCGGGCGAAGTGGAAGGAGGGAGTAAGGGCGATGCTACGAATGTGAGGTGATCCGGCCACCCCCGATTGCGGGGACAAAACCGGATTTAAAACTTTGGTTTTACTACTACTACAAAATGGCAGCCCTTTCATAACAAACTGATTGTAGATATTTTCCAAGTGCCAAAGGAAGTGTGAGATGTGGTTCCTCAAAATGGCCCAAAAAACGGTCTCACAGAATGCAAATTGTTTAAGCCCACAAGTTAAAAAAAACAACAACTTTGACATCGGTCAATATTTTTCTGAACCTTAGAAATAGGTTGGGATTTCAAGGCTTTACCTACCTGTATGATCTTGGAAAATCTTGGAACATGGTTTATATTTTCTGTGAATAGACCATTAGAAATCGGTTATGGTGTCAGGGATCTAGCCGTGCATCACCAGTCTGTGTCACACGCAGGGCGGACACTCAGAGGTTTCAAATTATTGTGTTCGATCAGGTTTTTTGGCTTGTGTACGCATTCAGAGTTTTAAACTCCTTAGTTTTATCGAGGTCTAGCAGGGTTTAAATCCCCCTGAAATACTGTGTGAAGCTCACAACTCTGATAACACTCTGGAATGTTTTGGAGTGTGATGCGTGTGGACAGCTTTGGGGGATAGTGGGCGTAGGTAACCTACAAGCTATCTGCTATGGTTTGCCTTTATTCCTCAGTTATCTGTGGCAAATTTTCTTCCATTATCTTTGATTGTCTCATTACATGATATAGCATACATCCCCTCTGAAGCACCAATCTAAAATGGACTTTTCTATACATAATGCCCCTTTAAGTTTTCTTAACAAATAATCCAATTGCTTATTTCAGCATACAACACCATGAATAACCTATGAAATCACTGGTAATGCCATGGGATTTAATGTATGATCCAAAATATTGAGCTTTAAATTTACGGACAGTACACTCGACCTTTACAAAGAACAGATTCAAATGGAAGTTTTGACTATTTGAAATTTACATCAATTGATGTATTACAATCAGATGATTGTTATATCTTGCTGAACTGTTCCACACCTCATCGCCTCCGATTTCCCTCACAGAAATTGAAGATTTTTATGATCGCACCCTTTGAGTGTGCTCCTATTGGTGCAGATTATCAAACATAATGCACTACCATAGCATTATCAAGTCAGAACAACTCTTCCGTGAATGGCTGTTTTTTTGGCATGACGGTAAAAACTAATGTAGAGAGTCGGCTGTGGAGCAGAGCTAAGTGTTGTATGCATGTCTTAGAAAGGTAGAATGAGCTATTTGAAGAATGTTTTGGTTCACAATAACCAAAAATACCAATAACCATAAAAAGATGTGTATAAACTCAAGGTTTGCCAAGTAATCTAAAAAAACTTGGATTCTCACAAATTTGTTCAGGAGAATCTTTACGAGATTCGATCCTTTATTCTCGCAGAAATTCTGACCCTACTGGTCGGCTTCAACCAACATTTAGTGCTGCAAATACGCACTTGGGCCAATTTTGAGCCTTGCCGATGGCGCAAAATTTGACTGAAATACGAGGTTCCTTAATTACTCATTTTCAAAGCTCTAGAACTCAATACATAAAGTAATTTTGGTTGTAAAATGTCACACAATTTTCTCAGCAGATTTCCTCTCAGAGAAAACCACTCTAATGTTCGTAGGGACAACCCTGTGTTCTCCCCCTGTGTTTTTCCTCCTTTTTTGTCAATTCCTTTCATTTACAAAAAGTCTTGAGAATGTCAATGACTTATCTTCCACCTTTAAGCTAGCCCGGCACAATTTAAACACTTTGCACTTTCGTATGGATCACTGGCAGTGCCTACACAGTTTACTTGGACTATTTCAACCATGGTAAATTATGCATACTGTATGTTATAACACACAAGTCAGTGGTTTTTGAGATGGCTTCCCAAATGACCTGTGGTCATTTGGGAAGCCATCTCAAAAAACACTGACCTAAGACTAGGCTTGTTTGGACTCATTTGAATGCCTTTTTCATGCTGATTCTGAATATGTTCTCAAAAATGAATATTTAAAAAGAGGGGGGGGGAATAACTCCTGTGACTATATTCACCTGCAGGGTCAAGACTGGTGTAAAAGGTGCAACAAGAGATTCAAATCATCCCTATATTGCACCATATTATGGTGATTTTATATAGATTAGACACTCAATAGATAGCTTGTATTTAGCACCAGAAATGCCTTTAAAGTGAAAAAGGTGATTTTGTTATATTTCATTATATTTGCTTATATTTCAATATAAAACATAGAATGAGTTTTGTATTTGCTCCAATACGAAAATAGAAATTTCACAATTTTTGCACCAAAGAAATAATTTGCGTCTTAATCCTTTGCGGATAGGGAGTTTTTTTATGGAAAGTTTTACATCATGGCAAAAATCAGGGCTTTCATTTTTTTACAACACCTGGTATTTGAAATCTCCCGCCGTACCTTTAAGATAGTCAGAACAAGCAGCTTATGAATCACAATGTTATGACAAAAATTGAGAAATAAGACATAAACCGCACTGCCTCATATTACATGCCTTGCCTTTAACTTAAGTGTATTCTTAAACTGCTAAGCAGATGGATTTAACTGAGTCTTGTATAGTTCCCATGCACGCATTCATTCCCTTATAGCAAAACACACAAACATCTTACCTGAGTTCTGCAGGGTATTTTTGACTCAAGATGTAATATTCCCCCCTTTTCTTACCCCCATCTTATTATTGTTGAAGACATCAGCACACAAATGTAATGTGCTAATCATAAGGCCAAGTGAAGCCGTTATCCAATCTTGCTGATGGGGGTACCTGCCTACTCAAAATCTACAGCAAAAGTTTGGAACTTAATACGGATAGTATAGAGAATTCTTTGACAAAATACAGAATTAAATTCAATATATTTGACAGTGTGGTATTAACTTGTAAGGGATAAGCTATTGTGCCGAAAAATAATCATCAAAATTTTCACAAATAGATGAGAATCAACATTTTTTAAAGCAATTCAAATTTAATCAGTCTTCTTCTCTATATAGATCATTATCAATAACTTGATCCATGGCAAAAAAAAATTGGTGCAATTAAAGCAGTGTAAAATTTGCCGTGAATAAATTGCATACTAACCCTCTGAAAGGTCTACCGGCCAATTTTATTGGTTGTACATTGGGTTGTGGGTTGTATTCAGCCAATCAGAGACATTGTAAGAACAGATTGAAAATTTGTACAGATATATAGGTTTATTTTGATTGGTTACTCAGCAGTTATATGATGCAATATCATGTAATGAGCCAATCAGAGATACTGTAAGAAAGGTGGTAGACCTCAGGGGGTTAAGTATACTGCCTTAAAGTATCTTACAGTGTTTCTGATTGGTGGACTACCTGTTATAGTCATTTGAGTAACCAATAAAAATTGAGTTTCTAAAATATTTCAGCCAATTGCTCTTCAGCCCTACCAAAAATCTAACATGGCTGCTAATTGGTCCAATAAATCATATAGCCTTCTTTGTAGCCAATTGCCAGGTAGCTCTCATGGAGTTAAACTGAGCTGTTTTTACAGAATTTTAATATGTTCACTGTATGATGTGCTTTGTGTGCCATGGTGTGCTTTGGGTGTAGAAAACCTGGATATTTAATACCAAAATGAGATTGTTAAAAAACTTAGGCGAGCATTTTAATATTGATAAATATTTAATCTTGCGCTATAAATATTTTAGATCACATAACAAACTATATGTCGGAGTTTGTAATGTGCCAAATGTATTTGCCGCGGCACGCTCTTATCAAAAATACATGCCACCTTCCTTTGAGATCCCTACGGGCAGTCTGAATCACAGATCAAGTTGAAAGAAATTTCTGAAATATCCACAATAAGATTCCAAACACGAAGGCTAAAAAACTGCTAGGTCAGACTATTCTGAAATCATAGCTGAAATTTACTGAACTAATTTGTTTTTTTCAAGAGGTAAATAAGTACAATTAGCTGTAGCCTAAAAAACAAAAAAATATGATTAGTCAACCACCGTGTGCGGACTAAAAAAAGAAATAGAAACCTACGGTATATCTTCCGTTACGATATTGTCTAAAATTGTCGGACCCACAGGCATGCAGGTGTTGAGACTTGCGTGGCAACTTGTGCGAGTATCATCAGGAAATGCCGAGCTGCATTTCCTTTGGTAGCACTGGGTCACGTCATTGCAGGCCTCTAGCCCGAGTTGGGATAGTTTGCTAGAAATCTCGGACCACTGTAACTGTCTTCTGCTTGTCAAACTTGTAGTTGGTAGATGTCAAGCATACCTTGTTCAGGATTTTCACAAATTCTGTGTTTCTAGATGTTTTTAATTGTTTTTAAGATATCTGTTAATCAATTTGTGTATGATTTATTCCTGCTATTTTTCTACATTAATTAGTATGTACATTATTTTGGCTTTAATGGAATCGGAGCAGTAAAACTAAGTTGTTTTTAGATGAAAAAAACTAAATGGTCTTGCTTGAAGTAGGAATTAATTCCCCCTAGATGAACCTCTGTGTCTAGGGTAAAATGCCAGTAAGAATGAAGATGTTGTGTCTGGATGTTGATCATAATGAGAAGAAGAAGAGACAAAACAAAACACAGGACTCCAACATATAGCCATCAGCGTCTTGTCTAGAAAATTGACAAAGGTCAAATCACTTTATTCCGAGGTAGGGTTTTTAAGCTGGTGTCTATAACATAGGATGCTAGCATTCTTAATCACAAGCATTTGATAGTAGCTCACAGCTGTTTGACCCCATGCAAATTGTCGCTTTTATTATTAGATCAATTTTAAGCAATGGCGAGATAATTTCGACAACTGATATATAAGTAGGGACATGTAAGAGCTATTACCTCCCCAAAAATCAGACAATCCATTGCGGTAATCTTGCCATATAGGCCTATAAAGATCATAATATATGTTATAGCGCCCTCTATATGCCTATTTCGCATAGAAAGATGTGTAAAACTAGATTTTTATGAAAAATCATATTTGCCCGCAATGATATTTAATCAAATTTACACATGATGTAGTTAGTGGAATAAATACTCAAAAATTAGTTGTTAAAAGTGTGTTGCCATTAATATTTTTTGTTTATCCTCGTTTTGTCATAATAAATTACTTTCAAACAGTTGTGAGCTGTAGCGTCCACCCCATGAACATGGAGGTGGTAATGATAATGGTCTTTTTGATTAAACTGAAACTGATGTCATCAGTGTTTCTAATAAAATTCAGAGAGAAAGAAACACCCACAAGTCAGGATTTGCAAATATGATTCAAAGGAAATTTATATAAATTGTGATGTATATTTAAAAAATCACAGATTTATTATGGGAAGGATGCACACTGCATCAACTGTAACATTTGAGACTTAAATATCTACAAGTTGTTTCAACCTTTTCAACCCTGGTAGATTCTGTATCTAGGTCATAATACATTAGTCAGTGGTTTTTGAGATGGCCACTGACCTAAGACTAGGCTTGTTTGGACTCATTTAAATGCATTTTTCATGTTGATTCTGAATATAGTCTTGAAAATGTAAAATTGGGAAATTTTTAAACAAATCTGAAAAAAAAGATCTTTGCACGATTAAAGTAGTCTGCAAGCCCAAAAGGGTTTGAGAGTATCTAATGATTGCACTGCTAATGAGCAGTACTTTTCCAAATTTGCACAATGTTTATATAATGTTTCTCAGAAAAAAAATGTTCACTTAAAGTCCAGACTATTCACATGCATAAATGTATAACCTCGTCAGCTGGATCTATAGAGAGCTTTCAAAAATTTAGAATGTCTTCATCAATCATAGCTTGCTTTAAGGTGAGACAGGATTCCATCTCTCTTTAAAATGTAAATTTTCAAAGGCATAACAATAGCAGTCATATCAGGCATTGACATTCGTATTGAAGTCGACAGGAATCATAATTAGAAAACCGCACGTCAAAGTTTCATGTCCGAAACTGTTTTGAGAGTAAGCCGTGACTCACAAATCTTCCATAGGACTTTGAAATCATCTCTCAAAACTTCCATTGTTAGAAAATATCACTTTTAATCAAAACGGACAATACTAGAAATTTACACGTCCTAGTGACATCAACCACGTCCTTTTCAGAGTTAATGAGACTGGCTGAGTGGGTTAGCCATTAAACAGAAAGTCACGACAAAAGGCACAGGTGAACTGGGAGACGCATTTTACAGGGAGAACTGAACATTTTCTATGGCATCCCTACTTGCTCACCATTAGTAATATTCCGTCAGCATTGAGCACGGCTCAAACACGCCCACGGCTGTTTTGGGGGCCCCAAAATCAATATGGTACTGTAGCACTAGTGCCGGTTGTGTGTAACCCCAGCGGCTAGATCCCGTGCATGCTTATTTGCATGGAACTAAAACGATTTGCGGGCATAAATGCCAGCTAAGACAGAGAATTTAATCGTTGAAATGAAGAAAACAATGAGTCATGTTAGTTCAAACAGATCTCTTCACACATGGCCTGATATATATTCATTTGAGATAAGTTGGTATCATTTTTGTTCATGCCAATTGGACATTTTTATGCAATACAAGTCTGGAATATATAAAAGTGCTCCTTTCATAGTAATTGCATGCTTGCTTTTTTTTTTAAATCGGAGATAGGGGATACGAAGTTAGAAATATTTGCAATTATTTGAATGCATAAAGTTAAATTCCTTAACCAAACTGTCAATCACATAATTATTTAAATATAACCTCTAAGTCTCCAATCAAAATAGTCCTGTATATTCTTCTGTATACACCTTATTTATACATGGTTTTCTTACCATGTCTCTGATTGGCTGATTATATCATATGAACCCTACGAGTAACCAATCAAATCAGCTGTTAATAGTAAGGGGTTTAGTATATCTTGTTAGTGAAAACAGGGAGCAAATTGAAACTTGGGATGCTTATGTATTGTTACAAGGGTTATATAACAGGGGACACATGTTGAGGTCAAAGGTCACTTAAGGTCATTCATTTCGGCTATCATTCTCTTAACACTTGTACTGCTCAGTGCTAACTTGGATCAGATTCATGCTTTTTTGGACTGCAACAAGGCAGTTGTGAAGGAATTTTCATGTTGAGGTCAAAGGTGATGTAGGGCTTCCTAGGAGTCATTGAACTTGCATTTGTTGTGATTCTTTGGTAAAAAAAAATTGTTGTAAATTTTATATCATAGTTGCTGCCCAAGATAATTTACTTACCTTAATTGGACAACTATAATATATCTGGGACATTTACTCCTATTTTTAATTTCTGTATCTCCTTTTTTTTAAATTGTGTATTTAACATTAAATTTTTAAATATATACACATTGTGTGCATGTGTGTTGTGAGTGATATATTTGGGGTTTACAACCATAATCTTACAATATTGATATTTTTATTGACAACTGTAAACAAGTACACTACCACCCCCACATCTGCAACGTTTGCATCAAGTGGTGTCTGAAATACGTCAACAGCCATGACATGCCGCATAATGATTCTACTATTCCAAGAAAAATTTTGTATCACAAAGTCAACATATGAAGATGTTATTCCATTATAATGTTCTATTGACTGTGTATAGTAAACATGTGAATCTATCAATATTTTTGTAGAACAATATTGATTGTTTCCTATGTCTTTCATTGGGGAAATTAATTCATATGAGTGGCATAATTCCATTCAAATGCTTTGAAAATCTTAAGTGATGGTGTTTACACAACATGTTTGCGCTGAATGATTTACACCCATCAATAACCCTTTTTAACAAAGCAAAACTAGTATAAAAGAAAACACATCAAAAAGAAGTGATGTGGCCCTTAAATTTCGAGCATTATTGTATCAATTTGTAAAATGTTCTTGGTGATTTCTGAGTTCACAAGTGCCCATTTGAAAAAAGTCTATTTGCAAAATGATCTTAACCACCAGTCAGGCTCGTTAAACTGAATTGATTTAGTCTGTTACTAGAAACGAGAAGAAAGAGGAGATATTCTAGCCGATGCGCAGTGTGCAAAGGTATTGACAGGATGGGTGGTGGAAATAACAGCTCTACACATGCAGAAACTTAACAAATGTCATCGTATAATTCCGTACTTCTATGCACCGGCACCCTCTTGAGGATCCGCGTGAATAGAGTCCGAGGCAAACAAACTGATATGTTTTCACCCAACTGTTTCACAAAATGTCAGGTTTGATTGGAAACGAGTTGACAAAATAGGAAATCAAATTTTTTAAACTGTATCTCATGATGACATTAAAAGTATTAGCCAATTAAATTATTAGAATTATGAGGGCGGGTAGTTGTAGTCCCCCCCCCCCCCCATTATACTTGGGGCATTTCACTGTCCTTTCTCATGTTTTGGATTCAATTCCACTATCTTACCAAGACATTATTTTCAATTCAAAACTTAAAAGTCCTAGAACTGATCCTAATCTTAAATCCTAATCCTTATATACTAGATAAAATAACAGAGCACTAATCCTAAACTTGTAGTAGGTTTCACATTTTACATGCAAAAATATCCACTTATTTTGTCAAAAGGCACAACCAAACTAAACGGATGAAATGCCCCTTTTGAAATAAACAGAGAAAAGATTCAATAATGATTAAAACAACCATGATGATAACGATAACCCTGACCTCTCCTTCCATCCCATTTCCAAAAAGCAAACACGAGCTAGTAAAATCTCAATTCCCTTTGCACAGTTCAGTACCTTCTATTCACCAGTGTATTTAGAAAATACACCCCATGTTTTTTGGGTATGATATATGATACCAATATATGATATATATCATATGATATGTGATTATGATATAATCACACAAGGTCAGTTCATGTCAATGTATGTACAAGTACAATGCACTGAACTGTGTCCTTGGTGGATGAGCATATTGTAACTCAGTGAAACATCCCTTGCTCCACTAGAAGAGTCTTGTGTTGCTATCTTCAGTAGACAGCTGAATAAACTATCAATGGTTCACTTGATTAGCAGTGGTCAGAAGGGAATCAAAACTTGTATACTAGTAGACACATTGTCTTCCGTTAATGATGCCATTCATTAGGCAATTGAACCGTTAATTAGACATAGGCTCTGTTAGATTTTGTGGTCGTAGAAAGAATATAATATGGTATGAATTCAGAGTGACATTTAATGGTCAGGCTAGCTATGAATTGTATTTTTTTTAAATTACTTGTACCCAATGCAAATATCTAGTGTAAATAGAATCAGATATAAAGGAGTAATTTTGATTAATAGAATGTGAATTTTATAGAATGAACATTTGGAAAATTCAAAATTGAAAAAAGGGGGGAGGAGGGAGGGGTTGTATTATCTTTTATTTTTATCCATTTTCTCTGTAAAGTACACAAGAGTGAGAATTTTGCAATTTTCATCGTAAGGGTTAAAAGAGAAACTTTTAAGGAAAGTCAGTGCTAATTCAACATTTCCTTTTAGGTCTAAGATAGCAACTTAAAATAATTATACATTTTAGAAAAAGTGTAGGAACTATTTGCAAGAACACTGTTCTCAAATCAAGATTATCATTTTTAGGAAGGTAATTATATGTTATCATTAAAAATCAACCAGAGTATATCTTCCTTTAATGTTATGAGCAAAAACGTCCCCAAATGTGTTCTACCACAAAAGCTCATGTACACACTGTCCTATCGACCAATTTGAAACACTTTTAGCTTCTACTAGCTAAGTAGATGGACCGATTTAACTGAAATTGGTAATCAGATGTTTTTGGTGATGTGGTGATATGTTTTCATGTGAGGGAGAAAAAAAATGAAAAAGTGGACCATAGTCAGATCACCTACCTTTTAAACAGTTGTCTTGTCTTGACTTGCCTTGACAGTAATTTTGAGGATACCAACAACTCCATTTTCAAGTGCACAATCCTACTCTTCACATGGACCATTATTTTGAGATACCATGGATGTTTTGTCTGGCATCAAATTCAAAGGAATACACAGCACTTGTCAGTTGAAGTACATAACTGTGTTTGTAACTACACCCTGATCAAATTTTAGGAAATCAAGTGGCTTGAATTTCGTATTTTGAATTATAGGCAGATATTTTGCAGAGGTCTTAGGAACTTTATGGACTTGTTATCCTCAAATCAAGCCACAGAATTTTCTGATTTTGCACAGGATATTTGCATCCAGGTATATTAATTTCTGTTCAAAAGTGGTAGTATTCAGTTGCCCGAAAATAAAACCCTTGAAAGCTTTGCAAATCACAAGAAATAATTCACTGACTGTCATTTTGAGTCAATATTAATGATAAGGCCAAGAAAAAATGTCTCAGAAGACTGCATGCGTTTTGTTTACAATCAGTCTTTTGGTGCATTTTTTTTTAGGTTTTAGGTTCACTTGAAAGATTTTTTTTAATTTTCAGAAAAAAAAATCGGCTGCTAAGTGGCCAAAATATGAAAAAAGTGCGTCAAAAATTTTGCATTAGCAGTTTTCTTTAAAAAAGCGCATTTTGCATTTGCATTTTCACATTTCTTCTAAGACAAACTTTGGTTCTTCTTTTTTCCTAATCCAATTTTTTTCCTAAAAAAAAAAAAAGAACTAGTCGAACAATAATGATTTTTTAAAGCAGACAAACTGAAAAATTAGGGGATGGAAAGCTCACAATTTAGTCTAAATGGCCTAATACAAGCACTTTTTACTACCTAGGACACAAAGTTCCAGTTTTTAAGAGCACCAATATATGTTGATTTTTGGACCACGCCCTAGTAGTTGATGATACTGCCCTTGTGTAGCATATCTGTGTCTTCAGTAGATAGCATATATAACCACTCACCATTACAGCCAAGTGAAAATTTGTGCTCAGTCTAGAGTATCAGACTTTCTCGAAGCAACAAGATGAAATTGCATGGGGAATTTAATTAGGTCACTTATATAGCATCATGTTGTTTTCATGAGTGCTAAAACATTCTTTAAGATGACGCTTGACATGTTTAGGTCTGTCCGCAGTCAAATGTAACTAATTCAATACATTTTACGTGTTTGATCAATGTAAAATACTTGGATGTGCTATATTTTGGAATAAAATATTGTAATTCTGATTGATGTTATTTTAGAATAATTGTCTAGAAATATTTTTTTTGTTTTGTTTTACTAATTTCCTTATTTATTTTTGTTTTTAATTTTTAAAATTTATTTATTTGTATGCACTTTTAAATATCCAAACATTAGTGATTGACCTATGACGTCACTTGTTGACATGCAGACCCTCTGTTTTTTTCTGGCAGGCATATCTACATTAAGTTTCTGTGACAGACACATAAAATCTGGTATCAATTACTTGTAGAACCTTTCCTGATCTATTGGTCACAAAATGCAGCTGGTAATAGTAGCTTATGATGCTTGATAAGAAAGTTTTATTATCTAATTCCAAACAAAAGTTACAGGCAAAAAACACGAATTTCCCCAGCAAAGGTAAGGTCTTTGCCTGCAGTTTCGCCTCTTACACCAACAGGGGGTGCCAAATGTCACATCAAGCTATATTTTGAATTGTAAAACAGCTGTGGATCTAATATGTTAACATCAGGTGATTGTTTTCATTGGGTCTTGCCTGTAATAGTGGATAACAGGTATGTATGTGTGAGCAAAATATGCACGATTCAATGCAATTTATTGAATGCAATTTTATCCATCTGTAGAAAGGTGAAAATGTGCATTTACTGTGACTTGCAAAAACTCATTAATCACCCATGTAATTTATACTGGAATATTTTTGTTTGTTATTTTTTTATCTACACTGCATTTGACAGGAATAGCCTATATTTTCATCTCAGCTGCTGCACTATAATCCAACAAATTCCAGCATTTTTTTTAAAGCCGTATGCATTATCCAATTCTCGCGAAGGATGACTGCACCATTCCCTGAATACATCAGGCAGAGAGAGCAGCCCGCTCAAATTAAGCCGTAAAACAAAACATATGTGTGGATTTTTAAGGGGGAAAATTGCCTTTTCGGTTGGTCAAGGCGACCATCTGTAAAGATAGCAAGTGTTGGCGACAGCAGTCCGCTATTAACTTCTCCAAAACTGCATGGAATGTTCAATCCAAGCTGAGAAGGATAGGAAGACTGTGTGTAATCAAAAATCCAAGACTGTCTTGGGTTTATTAGCAGAAAAAAATATGAGCGTCCTTGACATGAACGTTGTCCCAGATGGACAATCTTGTGATTAATTTCAACAGTACTACTGGGAGAAAAAAAATTTAAAATGGAGTTAGATGGCTTTTTTTGTTAGCTTTCTCTGATATACATAGCTGGCTTTTTTCCTCCCTGCCATTTTCATACAAGGTAGCTTAGAATTGAAAAAAAAAATCTTGAAATACTGTGGAAAAAAATATTTTCAATCAAAATTCTACAAAATAAACTTGTTTCCTTGAGAGCATGTATTATTCATGCTGAACCATATGTCAAAATTATTGTTTGTGATAATCTACTGGCAAAATTATAATCTTTTTCCTACCCACCTAACAAATTCCATGATGCACCCCGTGCACAGAATTTGACCCTGGGTAATCGGTTACCCAAGAAGTGCAGTTTATTTGGTTTCGCACATTAGGTAAAACACTTTTAAAGCGGACCTTTTAGTAAAAAACTACACTTTTGTTGAAGTAGTTATGTTCTAGCTATAAAGGGAGGCCAAAGCATCTCTAAAATAAAATGTCAAAATCTAACTGATTTCACTTTTCTAATTTGTGCTTCCAATACTTTGTAATATTGGAGGCGGAATGTAAATAGTCTGTTATACAAAAGGAAAAAAATCAAAAAACAAGTTTGTTAATAACAGATTTCCTGATTTTTGTAACCTTATGTTAATGGATGAATTTGCCACAAATTACATTCTGCTAAATAAACATGCAGTATAAAGTAATTAGTTTGAGAAAGTCAAATTTAAAGCTTAAAGATTTTTCTTTAATGGCAAAAGAATGTTGTTAAAAGGCATATTAAAGACTCCCCCCAATAAATGGACATTTACTGAAATAATAAAACTAAAAGTGAACTGTATTAGAATTGTTTTCAAAATGTTTTATTTTAGAGTAATACTTTTCAATTCTAAATTTAATTAATGAGAAATTTGTGCTATAGTTCACAATGACTGTTTCTACATTCAATTCAAATATATGCACTGATACTTTGTATGTGGCTTTTTTCTTAATAATTTCTTAGTTTTGTAAGTTTGCGTGTTAGTGTGTGCACATATGTGGCTTCTTGATTTTGTAAGTATTTGTGTGTGAGTGTGTGCACATGTGTGTGTGTGTATTAGGTGTGTGTGTGCGCGCATATGTAGATGTGTGTGTATTAGGTGTGTGTGTGCGCGCATATGTAGATGTGTGTGTGTATGCATATTTGTGGGAGCGTGTGGGTGTATGTGTATGCCTTCATGCAGGTTTGGGTATGTATGTGTGTGTGTGTCTCTGTGTTTGTATAATTGTGTTAGTGAGTATGTCTATTTTAGTGTGTATGTGTTAAGTAGGGTTGCTAGTTCAATCTCATCAAGTCTAATTTTCCAGTGTCATCTCAAATATACAAAAATACTTAATTAAAGATTCCATAGAGGTGCTGAGTGAATTGTATCGACCACTTAACATCTATTTCAAGAATCGCTAGCCTAAGGCCAGGCACATCTGCACTTTGTTATTTGGTAAAAAGGCAGTAAAGATTTCCTAACCTTTACATTTGCTAGCCTCAACCATCGGAAAGAAAGAAAAATTTGCTGTCAGCCAGATTGGATAGTGCTATCTCAAGTAGAAAGCAACTAGACTGCCTACAAACTGGATTGATTTGATTTGACTTGTTGCAACCTTTTCATTGTGGACTTACCACAATTAACAGCGAGAAGCATTGTTTTAGTGACAATCGCTGTTCGCGAACACAAGACCTTGGCCCGAGTCCACTTGTTTCTCACATTGACACACTCCTTCATTATGTGCACTCTTGCATGTCATGCATATGCTCACAGAGAATATGCCTAGGCACGGGTACATCTCACGCAACCTCAGCAGTTTTTTCACACCAGTTTCTTCTTTTTTTTTGTCAATGTACATGCATTATCTTGCATAATTGTGTAAAATCAAAAGTAATACACTATCATAAACACAGCAATTATATTTGTTTATAAATGTAATTATAAAATTGTGCAAAGACACCCAAAAGAGTATTCTCAGATTATGTCGTAAATTCTTACGAGGCATGAATTTGTGGGATAATCTCGTGGTCAAGGCGTGAAATGAAGTTTGCGATCCTGGTGATAAGATGCGGTTTGGATCACGTGCATAATAATAGCGCTTAATGGATGGAGGAAGTAAATATTGCACAAGTTGACATCTTAAGAAATCGCCCGCTGTGCTGACTTGAGTTAGTGCAGCATCTGGTTGATTCCGTGCAAAATATCATGGAAGACAATACAAGGGTGTACATGTCAGCATTGAATTTGTAAGAGGAATGAGACTGTTTGGTTCTGTTTATTTTGCACATTGCAATTTTTATGTAGTCATTATTTTTCAAGATTTGTATCACAAATATTTTTTCTTGATAAAATCACAATTGCTAACATGTCTTTAACCTCCTGGCACTACCTGGCCAGTTTATTTGGTTATCCATATGGTTATATTCATTAGCCAATCAGAGATATGGTAAGAAAACCTTAAATAAATATGGATATAAATGTATAGAAGGTCTATTGTGATTGGTTACTCAGAGGTTATATCATGTTATATCATGTAATGAGCCAATCAGAGATACTGTAAGAAAGGTGGTATTGATACTTTCTTTTGCAGTAACTGGTTTGAGGAGACCATTATTAATATTATGTTACACTAAGTACAAGTAGCTCATGTTGAATTTTGAATATTTTCAGAAGAGTTTCCCAAAATCTGTTACCACTATGAACATCTTGGTCTTACCAGAATTGCACCTCAATTTTCTAAACAAAGAAACAATTTATCCCAGATCTGAAAACCAAGTTTGCTGATTTTTGCTTTATTTTGTGGCATCCAGCTCAGTCTCTGTATACCATTGTTCTATATTGGAAGAGTATAATCTTATAGAGTTCTTTCTTTTTCAATCAACATACATCATATCTCCTGTCTTTATTCCCGACATTCCTAGCACTCCACTAAAAAAAGACACAGATTGCTTAGATACCTGAAAAGACAGCAGAAATCATCAAAATCTGTCTTGAATGTGTACTCATCAGATGTTTGCCACCTTTAGGCAATGCAGATATGAGTTTTATCATAGCGCTCAGCATGTGGTACAATTCTCCATAGGTTTTAGCGCTCTAAGTCACTGCATCATTAAATTATTTCTCAAATAACTGCCCAATATTGAAAACAAATGAACTTAGCCTAGATAAATTTGTACCTCAACCAGATCCATTTTTGTGCTAATCGCCTGTAGTGATAAGCAGATTTTACAACATAATTTTGGCCAAATATTCATGAAAGTACAGCTAAATGGATCAAATTCCATGTGGTAGGCAAAGGTTTAAAAGCCGGGACAATATTATGTTTTCGCTCCTGTTCTCACATAGATAACACACTGGGGTATACGTGTATATATATTTTTTATGTTATGCTAATTTTGATGATTTTGCAGAAGAGCTTTACGAGGTTAATAAAATGAGACGGTTGCGGCATCGTATATGTAACTATCTATTTACATGTGTATGAATATGAAAAACCAACAGACTGGAGGGAGGCAGTATTATTGGTTTTGTATTACAGTTTGTGAATCACACAGGTTGTTATCAAAATGCCGAGTTTTTATACATGAAAGACAGCAAGCACGATTTGTTATTTGATAATATAGATTTGTATGCCATAAAAATCAGGTAATAGGAGCATTTCATATGTTCCACTTAATTTGGGTTAAGTTGAAGTTGCTTTTTTTTCCTGCTGTTTTTTTTTTATCACAACACATTCAAACAAGTCTCATTGATAAATTTGATTACAGTAGGATTAAAAATTACTTAGACAGGAGATACGCACACATCATGTTAGCGCAACAAGCTCCGCGAAGGTTCGATGCATTCTTCGACCAATGACGCATCGCAAAATGAGGTGCGATATTCCTCTTGGCTCTCGCAGTCCACGTTCGCGTGTTTTCGATTCTGTCCAACAAATTATTAATCAGACTGTAGTTAATAATTGTCATTAAATGAACTATAGCACTTCAGTTCTCATTGCCCTCTGTGGTTAGATTTTTAACATTTCAACCAGTAGTACCAAGTTTTCTTTGTACATTGGTCATCATAACCATGACCGGACCATGTTTTGCACATTTTTAAACAGTTTTTTCCAAAAAAATGTACTGAATTGAAATTGTTCAAATTGAAGGTAAGCTGGTCATAACAAACATGTTTTCAACAGGTAAATCATGTCAATAAAATGAGCTCTAAAATGCAAACAAACATGCATCAAATCACTCAATTTGAGAACACATTTTCAAAATTTTCTTCAAAACTGAGAAGGCACTGACCCCAATGTTGCACTTGTACAACAACTATAACCACTTGCAAAATGCTTCCAACAGCTATACTGGTGTTTAGTACCCTTTCTTAAAAAGACACTGTGCCCTCTAGATTTTTTCAAAATTGATATTTTTGCATGGTTATAAAGCTTTTATGTACATTAACCCTCATCACCTAAAGTTATTAAGCCCAAATCAGCGTGCTTATGGGTAAAACAGAACGATTTCATAATTAATGTCGCCGGCGACATTAATTTAGCAGATGCCGCCGAAATGGTAATAAGAAAACACAAACCAGAGTTGATTCTCACGGCATGCACCTTGTTTGACCGGTCTGTGACTTTTGTGGTTTTAATATGAATGAGTATGTGTCTATGATATTCATGTAATAGACACATTTGTTACGGCAAACATAAAAGTTAGCCTACAAATTACCTGGATGTCTTTAGCCTCTTATTAACGTCCCTATCTGCTTTTGGGTATGTTATTTTTATGTTTAACTATATCTCTATTCTTACAATGGCCTAGACTATCATTTGCGAGCAAATTGAAGAAATTCATATTTTCTGAAAATGTGCTAGGGCCGCTTTAAGTTCCATAGGTTCTTAAATAAAACATACAATATTTCAAATCCTGCATGAAGTATTTCAAGACACCACTTTTGATACATCTATAACAGTATTATGCTAATTCTGACATTTCATTCCATGAATAAAGATCTCATATTAAAGTAATGGATGCGCTAATGACATTCAAAGCGGATCTCAAAGAAATGTAACCAGCAATTTAAAACCGGTATCGGTCATTATTTTCCAGAAATGTGACAAGACATTGTGATGCAGGAATGAGTAGGAAGCAGTGTTTTAACTCCAATTAAGATTGAGCTGCATATCTTGCAATTCAGTTGCATGAAAGCCCACTACAGAAGTCTTAGCAATTTGCTTGAGAAAAAAATGCATTAAATAGCAATTTGTATTGCCTATAAATAGATGACATACTGATAAACAGTAAACTCTAACTAGGCCTGCTTGGACTTATTGAATGAATTTTGACTGATTATGGTTGTGTGAAGCTACGGTTGTGTACATGTACAATTTTAATTTGTAAACTGTTGGCAGGACTTGTGCTGTAGGCAACCACAGCATGCAAAATATTAATAAAAATTGAATTTTGTAGCTTTGCCATATGGTGACAGTTAGTTATATATATGGTAGGTTTGGTTCAACTTAAATGCAAATTATTCCATCGTAATAGGAATTAATTTGTGATCTGAAATTATGTAAACAGTAAATATAGTATTGACTTAACAGTATTGCCTAAATTATTTCATTTATTAATATCTCATCATTTTGTTCTAAACAAAGTCAATACATGTTGTGCTGTTTATATTTTATAATTTTGATTATCCCTTTAATTTGATTTTTGTGTTGTCCACGAAGCAAGCGGCACAGGGATTGCTTTGGTAGTGTGTGTATCTGTCTGTCTGGTTAACCCTAAACATAAATGCCCACTTTTTCAACATACATGCGCATTTTCCTGACACTTGGATACAGTGGTGCTTGGGTGTAGTGTCCCACATGTTGGTGACCTCATGATGTGACCTTGGTGACCTCATGTGACCTTTGTCCACATTCAGAAACCATGATGGCAGTTGACACATGTTTCTGATGAACGATGTATCTTTTAAGCGTTAGTTTGAATAATTGTAAACCTTTAATTGATTATTGATTATATTGATCACTTGCCTAAATCCACAGTTGGACCCCCAATGCAGTACATCGTCATCATCAGACCCTTCGGATTCAGGCCGTGGTAGTTCAAGTACAGAAGCAGACAACAGCTTGCAAGCATTTCAGCAGTCCACTCTGCGCTATGCCAACCTCAAGTTGGTACCCGGCCAGAGTCAGGAAGATGAAGAGAAGGCCGTACAGGAGCAAGTCAGTGTAAGTTGCTTACCTTCTTGTACTCTCTTGTATTTTTCCTCCCTACTTGTCTCCCTTTTATATCATAAAGACTTGGGGGGCTTGCTTTATACACATGACTTTAAAGGGCCATGGCCCGATCGCTAATAGCTTCGTTCCAGAGTTACCGGAAGTGGTCAAAATGTTGGTATCTGAAGAAAGCTACTGTGAAATCTTAAGGCTAAAGAATGTTTGATTTGGAAGATACAAGCGAAAATGTACTGCATTTTTGTCAACCAATATTTTACACAGTACTCTATGGGGCTTACAAAATCATGTTTTTAGCTCTCACATCAAAACGAATTGAAATATTGGTGTGAAACTTTACAGCTGTGTGTGTTTTTTTTTTGGTAAAGACCATGCTATCACAATGAAAAATTTATATGCTTAAATTGGGTCATCCCCCTTTAAGAGCCAGGTAAATTATCTGATTCAATTATAAGCAGAATACAACTAATTTACAATTTGGGTCTTTGACAACATTGTATGCACTTTTTCTGTCATACTCAGTACATAAGTGCTCATCATGTGGTTTAAAAAAAAGCTGTCATTGGTACTTAAGCCTTGTACATCACACAAACAAAAGAACGGGCCAAAGATTAAAGGTGCTTATTCCGATCATCTTTTAGGACCCCCTGACTTACCCAGATAGAGGCAAAAACACCATTTTATTGATTAACCATCAATATTAGCACAGTGATGAGTATAGGCATTGCATTATGCAACATCATCGCATATCAAGCAGAGAATGTGATGCAATTCTATAGAATTTAAAACAAGCGCCTTTTATAAAGTCTTCATTACATAAATAGTTTTGTGGGAAGGCAATTTACCTCCTTTCCCAAACTAACAAAAAATTGGAGAACAGACAGACTAGACTGTTTAAGGGAATTCTATGGTGTGAAACAATATTTTCACATCGTAAAAATGCACATCTCATGCACTCATATTTCTAATATTTGAAAACCATTCTAAAGCATCAGTTTTTTGTGCAATTTGGAGGAAAAACCAGTAAAGAAATTGATACTACAATGACACCACAGTCATAATCTGCCTTCCACCTGGCATGCTTTGGCACAGGAGGTTTGAAAGTACACTGCCAGTGTATTGCCTTTGAATTTGCATACCATATCTGTTGATCATAAAGCAATGTTCTTTTGCCAGGTGGATTATGACTGTGATGTTGTCATGCCAGACTTGCACTCTTGTAGATTTTTTGCTAGTTTTGCCAAAAGATGGCACAAAGCCAGAATTGTTTTCAAATATTAGAAAATGACTAAGTGATGTTTAATATACACTGAGTTATATGTGTATTTAGCCAATCAGAGGCATGGTAAGAACAGATTTGTATAGGTATATAGAAGGCTGCCAAATTTCCCAGGAATACAATAAAAAATTTCCATCCAAGATTGCAAAAATTTTCCCTCCAAGATTGCAAAAATTTTCCCTCCAAGATTGCAAAATTTCCCTCCAAGATTGTAAAATTTCCCTCCAAGATTGCAAAATTTCCCTCCAAGATTGCAAAATTTCCCTCCAGATTGCAAAATTTCCCTCCAAGATGGCAAAATTTCCCTCCAAGCTTGCAAAATTTCCCTCCAAGATTGCAAAAATTTTCCCTCCAAGATTGCAAAATTTCCCTCCAAGATTGTAAAATTTCCCTCCAAGATTGCAAAATTTCCCTCCAAGATTGCAAAATTTCCCTCCAAGATTGCAAAATTTCCTCCAAGATTGCAAAAATTTTCCCTCCAAGATTGCAAAATTTCCCTCCAAGATGGCAAAATTTCCCTTCAAGATTGAAAAAATTTCCCTTAATTTCTTAAGTATTTCTCTATTTAAAGGACAAAAATTCCCCTCCAAATTTCAAAATTTGCCAGGATTGTGATTCCAAAATTCCCCACCTTTTCCAGGCATGATAGAAGGTCTAATTTGATTGGTTACTTAGAAATTATCTCATGCTATATCCTGTAATAAGCCAATCAGAGATACTGTAAGAAAGGTGGTATAGACCTCAGGGAGTTATAATTTTTAAATATTTTTTTCACTACAGGAACTTCAAAAAAATGAAATCGGCATTTTTTGCCCTTTTCTCTCCCCAGCAAACCTAGTTCATCGGCATAATTACATTATACCCTTCACTGTTCATACCTATTCCATTAACACAACCCTCCTGATTGGTCACTCTGGAACTTGTGTGATTTTTTTAGCCAATTAGCAACATGGTAAGAATGGTGGTAGGACTGAAGAGAACTAGAGCTTAAAGGTGCAACGAGAGATTTCACATATCAGGTGTCCCTAAAAAATCAAAAGTACTGATTTTTGCCCTGATATAAAGCTTTTCATCCAAAATATCCCCATGTGAAAGGATTAAGCTGAGAAATGTTTCTTTGGTATAAAAATTGTGAAATTTCTAATTTCGTATAGGAGCAAATACGAAATTCAGCCTATGTTTTATATTGAGATATAAGCCAATCAAAATCAACTTTTTTTGCTCTTTTAAGACATTTCTGTAGCAAAATACAATGTAAGAAATCTCTTGAGTGTCTAATCTATATGGAATTACTATTATGACACAATATTTGGGTGCCTCAAAATCTCTCGTTGCACCTTTAAATATTTGGAAGCTGCATTTTAACTGGTTATTGAAATGAACATATGGAATAAACTAGCCAATCAAAATTGCTGTATGAAAGATAGGGTTAATTTACAGGTGTGGTATTAGTCTCCAGGTAGATATGTTGCAGAAATTCAAAGGCTACATACAATCTGTCAAGGAACACAGTTGAGTTATATCAATAACTCCATGGTTTTATAAAGCATGTGACATTTCACTATAAAATTCGCAGTTCTTGGCTGTTGATGAAAATGCACATTACAAATAAACCTGTGTAGTGGCAGTTATGTGCAAATATCAAGATGAGGTCCCAGTAGCCTCAAGTTAGACAACTCACGAAAATTCCGCAACTTATTTTAAGGATACGGAGGTTTTGAGGACAGCTGTAATCTGTCACGAGATTCAAACAGTCCCCAAGGCTAAAAAGTCATGACGCCGGGACCCAGACGTACCCCACCAATGCAACCGCACTTTTACGGGGTCGATGTGGCGGTGGTGCGTCTCCGTACACTGCTCTATGATAAGTCAACATGGACGTCATAATATAGTTTCATCTTTACGTGTTTACTTCTTCGGGTATTTGATAAAGAACCTGTTCAACATCTGAAGTACCATATTGCGAGTGTGGGCTCACAAAACATTCTAAAATGTAAACATGAATGTCATGAATATTCACTCCCTTTGAACACTTTTTATAAATCAATGTAAATTTTCTGTGTAGGTTGAGAGAAGATAGTCAGGAGAAAACGATCAGACAGTATTTTTCCTCATTATAAAGTTGCTTCAATCTGTCTGATTTGTTACCAAACAAACAAAGAGACAAGCAAATTAAAAAACAAATAGAACACCAGGATTCAGAAGATGTAGTAGAATACCACAAATTTCAAGTAGATTTGGAGATGAAAAATTGCTCATTTTTTTTCAAAACATATGAATAATGATTTGTTAATGGGACTTTTATTTGTTCACAAATTTCAGCAATGGAACAAAACAAAAACAAAATGAAAAAAAAAGTCAACAACAAAATGCTTAATTCATATTGCCAGACTTATACAATATCTTCAGATAAATTTTATTACTACCATTCATAAATTTGCGATAAGTTTAAAAAAAAAATTGCTCACAATTCTAACCAGATACTTCAATAAGCTGTGAACTTCTTTATCTTTTTCACAAAAAAGTCGACAAATAAAAAATTAATCCATGAGCGATACCTCTCAAGGTCAAACCGAGCCAGCGTTATCCCGCAAACCAATCCATTCTTTGTATCTATTTTTGATAACATAATTCTAACCATCCCTGTTACTCTTTCGTACTCATGCCACCAACTTCCTGTCGGTAACGCACACCACTTGAATTTACGTCCTGTGATTTCATCAATACACAGACAATTCATCTTGCGTTATTTACCCGCCTTTTTCCGTCGGTGCCGTACTGTCTGCGTGCTCTTTTTTCCCACTGCATTCAATTTCTGCCTTTTTTATTGCTATATTATATGAATTCAGCTTTGTTGTATTTCAGGTAATTTTTAAATTGAAAATAGTAACTGGAATAGAATTTTTTTTGGTAACTGGCAGTAGTTTGTTGTTATTCATTTCCATTTTGTGGTAATAACATTTTGATTAAAAAACACTCACAATGTGGTAAAAACATAGTCTGTGTTGATATATATAGATTACCAGTAAAATAAGTAACTTGTGCTTCCATGTTTGTTTGTATTTTCCCCATTTTCATAATTATAAATTTGATGTTTTGCTGAAAATGTTATTTCTGGAATTGTCTGAATTTTTGAGGAAAAAAATGGAATAATTGCATTTTGTAAACAATTGTAATTTAAATGTAGCAAAAATATCTCAGCAAATTTTCATGAGATACAAGACTTGTATTTAATTAATTTGTGGTGTGTACTATAAGTGGAATTCTACATCAAAAATTACTTTGAACTTGGTTCTAGCTAAAGCAAGAACTCTTTTGAGACGCTGCCTTTAAAAAAAGAGGTAGTGCTCTCCTAAAAACTGTCCCAAGAATCTAACCTTAAACAGCCATATTTGAGCTGTTTTGAAAAAAAAACATTTTGTGCCAAGTATGTTAGCTGAGATATTAAGATTATAAAAAGACAACAGTTTTAGTCATATTCCCCAGATAGGGCTCATGTTAGGATTAGGATCCAGTACTTTTTCCACCTTACATCTATCTTTTCAGATTTTTTTTATTCTCATAATTTAAGGTTCGTTCATACCTCGCTGCACTGTGCGTTGCATTACACAATCACTCTCTGCCGTAACTGAACGCAACTCACTGCAAATACAGTTAAAATTAATTTAACTTTATTGCAGTACCGCAATGCGGTAGTTTGGGTAGAAACTGCAGTTCAGGCAACGGAACCCACTGCAACGCAGATGCAGTGAAGTATGAACGAACCTTGGTTTAACTTTAATGTGGTACTGCAATGCAGTATTTGAGGTAGAGACTGCAGTTTGGGCAATGCAACCCACTTCAAAGCAGATGCAGTGCGGTGAAGTATTTAACTTTATTTTGGTACTGCAGTGCAGTATTTGAGGCAAAGTTTGGGCAACGCAACCCACTGCAATGCATATGCAGTGATGTATGAACAAACTTTGTGTTGTTTTTCTGCAATCGGGATCTTTAACAATTGGACAAATATGAAAGAATAATTTCTTATCTGTAATTTTTCTGTTTTCTGTCGAACAGCCTCGTGGCATACGGTTCCATGTGCGCTCACTAGGATGGGTGGAGATGGATGATTCTGACCTTTCACCCGGCAAGAGTAGCTTAGCCGTAAACAACTGTATCAGGCAACTGTCATACCGCAAGAACGACATCAGGGATACAGCAGGAATATGGGGAGAGGTATGTAATATCTGGGGTAATGTCACCCAGCGTATGTATACATAGACACATAACAAATGGACAGAAGTACAACACATTGGTCTTTGGACACTGATACCAACATTTGCTCAGTCATAACACCATAACACATGATCAGAACCAACTGAAAATTTTGGAAGTGAAGTTTCACCAAAAATATCGGTAGAACTGTAAACAAAAACCAAGATGGTAGAATCAGGAAATGCACCTTTTAAAGGGATTGGCAGCGATAATGCGAGAGAATCGAAAAATATGGAAATGCATGATTTTAACTTATAAATTAGGGATAAGTGTGTACAATTCCATATAACTGCTTTAATGTAGAAAAAACACCAAATAGTGAAAAAAAATTAAGTATTTGAGGAAATTTGCCATACCGTCTCCCGCAAATAGACATACAGCGATGGCGTCTCAAAATCTGCACTAAACAGCTGATTGTGGTTTACACCAATACAGAATAAACAAAGATCACTAATGTTTGTGTTTGAAGTCGAACTGTATTGATCATGGTGCACAATATCACGCTGAAGGAAAGGCTTTTTTGATCTCAAGTCAGAATTTTGATACGCACGTATAGAAATTACAGAATCAGATAAGAAGTACTACCTTGTCTTTAACACACTGATTTCAAGCCATCCACTTGCAGGTTATGTTTGCATATCCATGCCAGTAACAAAAATATAAAAATATGAATTTTTATGATTTTTTCGATGTCTCGGATTAGCAAATCGCTGCTAATCCCTTTAAGTGACAGGAGATTTTTTGAGGATACGAATTTCTCTCAAATTACACCGGATCGGTTGTAGACCACCTACTGAGAACTTTTCTAAAATTTATTGGACAAAAAAGTACAAAAGAAAACCGCAAACCTTGTTATGAACTTGCCTGCTATCGTAGTCGTCCCTATATAAAACTATGCTTTGAATTTCTGTTGTGCATGACAGGAAATACTAAATCATCATCTTATTACATAAAGAGGGTTTTCAGCTTATTCACTTCAGGTGTGATCTAATACGTTGGTAAGCATTTCAAATATGAAAAAAACAGGGTTCGAAAAAAATTGGGGAGCTTCTTTCTGGAAATGTCCTCATGTCTCTTTAAAGGTACAATGAGAGGTTTTGCATATCTGGTGTCCTTAAAAAAAATGAAAGCCCTGATTCTTGCAGTGATGCAACGCTTTCTATTAAAAGTCCACATCTGAAAGAATTAGACTGAGAATTATTTCTTTGATACAAAAAGTATGACATTTTTAATTTCATATTGAAGCAAATATGAAATTCAGCTTGTGTTTTATATTGAAATATAAGCAAATTAAAATCACCTTTTGTTTTCACTTTTAAGATATTTCTTTAGCCAAATACAGTGTTAGAAATCACTTGGGTGTTCAGTTTATATGAAATAACCACATATGATAATATCTTAGGAAGCCTTGAAATCTCCTGTTTTACCTTTAAGTTTTGATTGTGGAAAAACCTGCCAAAAAAATTGACATGAGGAATATTAGGTTTATAACCACCCCCACTAACCCTAGCTACAAATTGGTGCAGTTCTACCCAGGCCATTGAAGCAATTTTGCCATTATGACAACTAAGGAGTTAATCTGATCAAATGTCAATTTATTTTACTGCCACTTCTCAATATTTTCCGTTCTTGTCCATTTCTATGCTCGGCTCGGCTTAAAGGTCCATGGCCCGATCGCTAATAGCCTCGTTCCCAGAACCCCAGATTCTACCGGAAATGGTCGAAATTTTGGTATCAGAAGAAAACTATTATTTTTCTCATTTACCCTGTGAAATCTTAGGGTTAAAGGATGTTTGGTTTGTGAGTTATGAGCAAAAGTGTACTCCATTTCGGTCGACCAATATTAATTTTACACAGTACTTTATGGGGCTCACAAAATCACGTCTCTAGCTGTCACATCGAAACGGATTGAAATATCGGCGCGAAACTTTACAGATGGGGTTTTTGGGTGAAAGCCATTCTTTCAAGATGAAAACTTTATATACTTAAATCGGACCATCCCCCTTTAAATAGTTATAGTCACTATTTAGTTTGCCAATTGTCTGTGTTATAGCTTATGCTTCATTAAAGCTTGCTATGCAATATTAAAACATTTTTTAGTGTTTTCTTTTATCATAAAATATGTTCCAATGACACATGCCTGGTAAAATATTTATATCGTTTGCTGGGAGAAATAGATCGTACATCTGTGATATATCAACTTCATATTGCATCAGAATAGATATATTGGAAAGGAAAACCTCTGATATTTGACAAATACGATGCGACATCCAAAACATGACTCAGTCGAGTTACGGCACCGTCACCGCACGGTTTCCACCAGCCAAGGTGAAGGCTGTTAAATTGTCCAATCATATTACATAAGGCCACATTGAACATCACGGATGTAATTTCTATTGAGATTCAAGCCCCGGGTATAAATTAACCTTTTACGTTGAGCACCTCAGCCTCCTGTGTACCCACTGCGTGTATGTGCGTGTGTGCATAAATATCAAACAATGCGTCGCAATGTGCCAAAGCCGTCGACAAACATCACAGTTTATCTTAAGAATATTTCAAATAGAGCTAACAATCTTTTATGTACGGGCGAGAAGCTGGCAGTGAGCCAACCTGTAACGTCAGTCCTAGTCACTGAGGCTGGTATTTCTCAAAGGGAGTCTAACTTTAAACCCAGGTTTAAGCCCGGGCCTAGTCCTTCATAAGTGGACCTTTTTATTTGACTTTATTTCAACACAGAACCCAATTTAACATAAAGTTGTTCTTCCATGGGTTCTTGCAACATACCCTTTACATATATTCTGAAAGTATGAATAATAAGTGAGAAATTCTTATGGATTGGTCCGAATTCCCATCCATAAGGAATTGTCTCATTTGTATGTTGAAAGAAAAAAGTCCATTCATGTAGGACTAACCCTGGTTTAAACTTGGTCTATAAATTAGACTCCCTTTGAAAAATACCAGCAGAGGGTTTTGCTCCTTTACCCCCACAATATGGCTATGGAAACCAAAATTCATGGTCCCACCTGTATAAAAAAAACCTAATTTTATGTAGATACAATACCATACCGTGTACGCTATTTGTAACCATTGAAAAAGTCTACTATATATAGCGCCCCAAAATGAACAGGTCCGGCCTAGCTTAAGGGGCGATACACTAAACATTTTCAAAGTTTTTCAAGTGTGTCTACTTCCATTATTTCAATGTCAAATATGATGTTTTAGTATCAAAATGAAGCTCTTTTTATGTTCTTTTGATTTGTATCTATTTTTATGGATCAAGGTTAGGTTTTTTGCTACAGCCCTTGCAGTCTATACATTAAGGTTCCTTAAGTTTGTAATTCCCAAAAATAGTGTAGTTCCCTAGGATTTGTGTTTGTAAAAATTATAGCAATGCAGAAATTCACAGCTTTCATATGACACCAATTTTACATTCTAAGTTCAAGTAGTCTACAAGATTATCACCTTAAGCATTGTTATCCCCCATTTTTGCCCGGATTATTTAGTGATGCATCCCACCTCCTTAAAGTCCAGCCGAGCTGCTGTAGCGCCCCCTATAAAACAAAGGTCCCGGGACCAGCGTTTCGTCGAAGTGTCATCTCCTGATTTAAATTCTCCTTGATACCATCACAACTTCAGATTTCAATTTCAAATTGTCTCGCAACCACCATGCATAAAGCAGTCTGCATACTACCTTATGTTGTGTCTGCCCTATAAAGTTAGACATGCATTCAGGGTTTTGTTTTGGTTGCATTGTTTTGAAGGATATTGGGAGCAATCATTTATTTATGGCAGGGGGAAATGAGAAGGAAATATGATTTTTTTTAGTACATCAGATCTGATATCGGGTATCATTATAGAAACCATGTATTTTCTAGTCACTTCAGAAAAATAATTTTTCTTGATTATTTTTAAAATTCTCAATTTTGTAAAAATAGTAAGTCAGATTTAAAAGGAAATTTTGTAATTGGGCACATGTGGTCCAGTGAATAAAGCGCCCGACCCGCACCCCAAAGGTTGTGAGTTCAAGCCCCACGGAGGCCAATGTGTTTCGCCCTTGAGTAAGGCGCTTGCCTCAATTACTCCTCTCTACCCAGGTGTATAAATGGGTACCGGCATTATTCAATGTTGGGAAGGTAACAGACTCGCTGTAGAGGAGGTGTAGCGATCCCCCTACAGCAACATTATATGGTGGAGTCTGGCTCAATCGTTTCGAAAGAGAGATAGGCACTCCGTTCCTGTGTACACAGGTCCGTCCCCTTTACCTTTTTTTTTTTGTAATTGAGATAAGTTGGTAATGCTTTCATATGTAACAGAGACAATGACCTGTTGTAATGACTTGGTTCGCCTTTAACACTTCCAACCCTGGTAGATTCTCTATAGGTTATAACACATCAGGCTTTTGAGATGGCTTCCATCTTAACCCTTTCAACCCTGGTAGATTATGTGTAGGTTATAACACATAAGTCAGTGGCTTTTGAGATGGCTTCCCAAATTTGTGATAATTTGGGAAGCCATCTCAAAAACCACTGACTTGATAAAGACTAGGCTTGTTTGTACTCATTTAATTGCATTTTTCATGCTGATTCCAAATATGGTCTTGAAAATGCACAATCTGCACATTTTGGGACAAAAAAAGGAAAAATATTTGGCCACTTTCAGAGCTTAAAGGGTTAAGTGCACACTTCTTGCCCATGCCATGAAAAGTGCCCTTTGTGGATCATTCCCACACAAACTGAGAATGTTAACATTGCTTGTATAGCTCTTTTGATTAAAATCAATGCAGAGTTGAAGGAAATTAGCCCTTTATGATGCGAGCGTAGTGTAAGCGAGATGATAAATGACGTCAAGAGCGTCTGCCGTGTGCGCTCGAGTGTAGTACATGTCGTTGTCTTGGGGACCTGAGTACAGACATGACTAAAACTCCTTCAAACTCCCGATGAGCAACGTGCATGTTCTCGAGATCTGTTCCTCCTCACTAAATGCACCCTCGTATCGGCTGTACCCTGTATTATTGAGCCATTTTGAAAAACCCAATCAATAAATTATTTTTAGTTTCTGGAGAAGGTACATCTGTATTTTGTAAGATGCCTGAGTGAAATTGAAACATGCCTTTTATTATGCAATATGTGCAATAAGGTGCCTGTGACATGCCTTGTGCAATTCAATTGTACAATATGTAAGAGGTGCTAAATAAATCAGAAATTTCAGACGTGCATTACATACATGCATGTAAAATGTGACAAATCCAATCCACTAAAATCTGTCCGGGATTATAGAAATTGACTTGTTATTAGGATTATTTGGCTATTGAGGAGCCTAGCTTGCAGGTGCTTGATTTCTCATACCTCTGGCATATTTAATTGCTAAATTATGAGCTTTTAAAAGGACAGATTTCTGATTGTTTTGTTGCTTTTATCATTTTATATTTGGCCCCCATAAGGCAAAAAAAAAAAGTTTGTTTGCCGTAACCTATCTGGGGGGCTGGGGGGCACTGACATTGGAAAGAGGTACGGGTATGTACGGCCCTTAAGACCCCCTTTTCGCGTCTCTCCAGCAGTTCCCAAGACCCCCAGTTGAAGCATAATTCAGTTCTTAAGGTCCCCTTTTCAGAAAATTTTGGCCTCAGAAGCTGAATTTAGCCAAATTTCAGCTCCCAAGCCTGCAAATTTCTCAAAATTTCAGTTCCCAAGCCCCTACTTTCGGAGACAAAATCCGTTCCCAAGCCCCCAGGTTCGGAAATCGGGGCCGCACATCCCTACCTGAAAAAAGTTGAGTGCTTTTTTTATATTCTAAGGTCAAATTGAATTGGGATGGTCTTTGTACTCTTGTAAATAAGCTACTAGTAATCCTGTGATTTCCAATAATCTCTCTACTGAACACTCATCTTGTTTTTCTCTTTCATAGGGCAAAGATATGTACATGGTGTTAGAGGATGAATATCTGAAGTTGACGGATCCTAACGATGGTACAGTCCTCAATTCCCAACACGTATGCAGTATCAGGGTCTGGGGAGTTGGACGAGACAACGGAAGGTGTGTATTGTACTCTTTTTTTTTAAATATTGAGCTTACTGAGCCGCTCTCTGTCCGTCTTTTCTCGCACTCTATCATAGTGTTGCTCTGTTTCGCTGCACATAACTATCTCGTACCATTATATGCTTAGAATTACTATCGTCAACTGCTGTTGCAATCAATTCATGGAGAATTGACGACAGAACATCACACAATTAACTTTAATAGAATTAGGTAGACATGTGTTTTTAGATAGATAGATTTAGTGTGAGTGCACTTTTTTGGGCAATTCCACGTTTTGTTTTTGTTCAGTAATACATTTTATCTTTGTTTGTCAATCAAAAATGTCAGTGATAAACTACAACGTCCTAATAATGAAAATGGGTCTTAATGTGGTGTCGTCATTGTTACGACTTCCTTCTTTGATAAGTTCAGGTTAAATGTTCACAGGTTTAAACCGAGAGTCTACCCATAAGAACAATTTATAGTTTTGCCAAAGACTGTGTGATGTTGAACTTATCATAAGCAGCCTACTTAAAACCTTCAATTTAAGTAGCAATATGGAATGCATTAATATTCTAGAAACACCATATAATATCCTCTATCATTAGGACTGTAAACTTTCATTAAAGAGCTTATAAATATATAACTTTATTGCGGTTAATATGTATGTTAAGTTTGTCATTGATGCAGAACCATATTTGAGACAATCAAAACGGACGAATTCAGCACCTTGAACATTACAAAGCATTGCCTCTATATTAACTTTGATATATCTAGTATCACTATAACATACCCTCATGGTAATTTAACGATTATTAATTATTAAACCCTTTTATTCCTCCATCTCACACTTATTTCATGTGTGTTGCAAAAGTGAATTCTGTACACAACCGTGGACATTACCTATACCAATATCACTTTATCTTTCACGCAACGCTTTTCGTTGTACGTACGATAAAAGAGAGAAAACCCTTCACTTTCACCTCCTCACACAGATTGTGTTGTAAAAGTCAAATGTTGTGAAAAACCCCGTAGCTTACTCTGTAAAACAAATAAATGGTAGAGGCTTTCAGCGTGGATCACGTGGAATTGCCCTTTTTTGTGTTACTCCCTCTGTCACAGTATTGTTATGGAGATCAGTGATCCCAATTTTGGCAAGGCGCTCAGATCTCAGCACCTATGTAGCATCAAGCAAGTCCATTCTAAAGGATATGCTTCAATCATTGCCGTGTGAGTACTAACAACATTCTAGAAACACTTTAACCCCCCAACTCTTCTGCCGCTGTGGTAGGTAGATACAGCTTGTATTCCACTTTTTGCTAGAGGAGGTTTCCCCCCGTTACAAATTGAAATGATGAGAATGCATTCCTCTTAAGAATTACATGCGTTGTGCTAAGAACGAAGCTTTTTACATCCTCAATTCCTCGGGCATGGTGCAATGACACGCATATGTATACGTGAATTTTGAGAAATTGAAACTGTACGGATTGGCATATGGTTAGAAATACGTACTCGAATACACAGCTTTATCTATTCCAAAAGAATGCTGTTTGTATGTGAAAATGAGACATCTTTCAAATACAGCGCACAGTTTAAGTCCCTATGTGGGATTTAATCCAGTGTCGATGTCTCCATTCCGAGAAATATTGTAACATGACTGTTGGTTATATGATAGAAGTGCTATTATAAGTAAACCATCCAGCTGTTACATATATAATTAACTTTTGCAAGGAATTTGAAAAGGGCCCAGCAGAATAACTGGGTTGCAATACCAACAAAAACAATCAAATGGGTAGAAAAGATTGAAACCCTCATTCGGTGATTTCATTATCTGCATTTTAGACATGCATATGATGTACATGTGACATGCATATGATGTACATGTGACATGCATATGATGTACATGTGACATGTATGATGTTACAATGTAAACAGGCATAGATGTCATGTGAGTGTCCCTGTGATATATGTGTGTTATCCATGTGATGTACATAATGAAATCCTGTACCATTAGGTGCAAACAATAAAAGAAAACATTACTTTGGACAGCAGGCATTGTCAGTTTTTAAGACCTTTTTTAGAAAATGACCATCAAAATTTCAAAATAGGTAAAAGAAATCTTTTCACACTTGCCTTTGCTCACTTTTTAAAATCATCCATTTTTAAAAATCAATCCCTTTTGCCGAAAAATGGCTGATTTTACATGAACAGCCACAATTTTTTTTTAAAATCCCAAATGTCAATAGTCGGTCGGGCCCATAAGATCAGGATTTCTTTCTATTGCCTAGCATAGCACACCAAGATCATCATATCTCTCACTTCAGTAAAACCGGCATATAGACTGCTAATAATAATTTCATCCCGTGCTCCAGTCACATGTAAAGATTGAATACAAGTTTTTAACTCTCTACCAATAGTTGTCCTGGTTTTCTCTATATCTCCTCCTGTCTGTATGTAATCTTCTTGCAACATTCTCAACAGTATCATATCTATGCATGTCTAGAAAGCTTTAAATGTCACGTTACGTTCAACAATATTACAATTATGTATAATAATCCATTCATTACTTCAAGAATGTCACAATGACTGATTGTCCGTCTCTGTGTAAATGCCGTGCACAGTACTAACACTATACGATGTTTTTACGCCCACGTTGTAAGATATCCAAGCACGTATCGTAGACGTTTTCATCTGATATTAATTGGCATGTGCATATTTTAAGTATCTGTTTCAGGATTATGTTGTAAAAGTCTCACATAAAATTCAGGTTCTGTACTGTAATTTTTTTCAGTTAAAAATTAGGAAAGATGGAATATTTAAGGATTGGTGAATTTGAGTGGTTAATATATTGCAAAGCAGAAAGTGTATAAATTGACTGCCATGTGAATTCAATTCATATGAGACATCATGTGATTGTCATGTGGGTCCCATGAGAAAGTCATGTTGATTCCATGTGGATCCCATGTGAAAGTCATCTGGGTCCCATGTGAAAGTCATGTGAATCACATGTGAAAGTCATGTGGGTCCATGTTAAAGTCAATGTGGGTCCCATGTGAAAGTCATGTGGGTCCCGTGTGAAGTCATGAAGGTCCCGTGTAAAAGTCATGTGGGTTGCATGTGAAAGTCATCTGGGTCCCATGTGAAAGTCATGTGAATCACATGTGAAAGTCATGTGGGTCCATGTTAAAGTCAATGTGGGTCCCATGTGAAAGTCATGCGGGTCCCGTGTGAAGTCATGAAGGTCCCGTGTGAAAGTCATGTGGGTCCCATGTGAAAGTCATGTGGGTCCATGTTAAAGTCAATGTGGGTCCCATGTGAAAGTCATGTGGGTTGCATGTGAAAGTCATCTGGGTCCCATGTGAAAGTCATGTGGGTCCCATGTGAAAGTCATGTGGGTCCCATGTGAAAGTCATGTGGGTCCCAAGTCAAAGTCATGTGGATCTAGGCCCAAAACAATGCATTACAAATATAAAACAAAAAACAAATTTTAAAAGAAGGGTGGAAAATGGCTGCTGTGACATAGGATAAAAAATAATTCTGCTGCATGGAATTATTTTTAAAGCTATTTTCAAATGTGATGATGAAATCCCTCCCTCCAGATAGCATTTGACCGTGCATTTGAGTTAAATTTGGACATGTCAAGTCCAGTTGAAATGCACTAAATGTAGTGTGCTATATTAAGATTTACAAATTCAGTGGATGATGTGGTCTTGTTATAGACCCACAGGCTCAAAATGGATTTTCACAAAAGATATCTCATACGGAATAAGCACAATGGTGACACGGTAATAGAATAACTTGCCCGCCTTCTTACATGTCTATTTAATTGATGGATGCATCCTCATTGTTGTAATCGGAATCTGTCCCTTTTTACTAATTGCCCCGAGAAATTGCAGATTTATTGGATTTTTTTTGTCGTCTAGAAACCAGTTTACCCTTCAGCTCAGGTATCCATTTGTTAAACAATACCATTCCTCAAATCTCAGTGCAGCTCTGATGCATTCAATGTAAATTAGTTGTGACAGTCAAAATCGTTGATTTTACACATGCCAAAAAAATCCTGCCTTTTCTCATAAAAACGTACGCTTTTGTTTGTGCCATGTCATAATTTGACGGTGACTAATGCGTGCGATATCAAGCAATTTGAAACAAAAGACTGCGTTTTATGCGAGTATGGCAAGCTTCATGAAAGCACTTAATTTTCTTTTAATGTGTAAATCCTCGTCATAATCTGTGCACTATTTACATTTGTTGTCAGATGTCTGCCGAATTTATATATGCATTTTTAGTCACCGATTTAATTAATAATTCATTTTTCTTCTTTGCGATAACAACTGCACAGTACTCCAAATTGTCTTCCAGATTGCAATATGGAGATTTCACTTTTCCAGGGATTTTGAAATGTAATTTTATAATATCATTCTTCAAGCTATATCTAAATTAGTTCAGCATTTACATCCTTGTAGCAAGATATTTTCACATGTCAATTTTTCACTTTTGTAGACCCTCTTACGATGCCATGAATTCATAAACGTATCTCAAGTATGTTGGTTCCATATCAAAGTTTGTTGTGATTTAAATTTTGTGTTGTAATAATTTAGGCCGCAATCTCAAAAGGTTGTATCTTATATTTTCCCTGTATTGTACTGCCTTCCAATATTAGTAACATCATCCTATGACCCTTGCATACAAAAATAAATATTTTAAAGGAAATTATGAGACGATTACTTGCTTTTGCTAAATTATACATAACACCGAATACCAAATTGTGGTAAAGGAAAGTATCTCCCATGTAATTTCTTCAAAGGTTACCACATTTTTTCTATGCAAGTAACAAAATTATGGCAGAAGAAAGTATGTTGGGAAACCAAATAAAAGGTACACCCTTTTGCCCTACCAGAGATGCCATTTGACATGCATATGATGTACATATGACATGCATATGATGTACATGTGATATCATGTGGTATCCATGTGATGTACATTTGAAATCCATGTAATATACACATGATATCCATGTGAAAATTCTTATACTGATATTTTAAATGGCAGCATATCTTTAATTTAATTTTGTTAACATTGCTCTGAGTAAATCAGATCGGGTCATGTGGTGTTATGTGAATGAAAGAAGGTCATAAGTGCAATAGTTGCCATTTGTCAGAATTCCCATTAAACATACTTTATGCCAAGTCTTTGGTCAGTAGCTCTTGAAATAGTTCTTTAGGCGTCTGTGTCAACTGAAGAAAAATTTCACGAGCCACTGACTCGTGAAAAGACTAATTAAAAGTCATCCTAATATATGGCAGCACACAGATGTATCACATGGCAGCTATTGCACATACAACCTTCTTGCACTGACATGACAGTACATTCTGCCAGATAGCAATGTTCACAATTTTTGAAATGTGTGGTTTTTTAAGCTTATGTGGGGAAGAACAAAATAACTAAGTAATTTTCTCGAGAAACATTTATGCCTAAGGTAGGGTAATCAAAGATTATTGAGGGAATTGAACAGATTCAAACTACTTTCTTGAGGCTAGAAAATAGTATGCAATAATAGAGAGTAATCCATAATGAGTCATGTGCATGCCTTTATACAGAACTTTAGAGCACCATGCCACTTGTTCTATATGCCTGTGTCCATCACTTCTTAAACCTTGACACTTGTTTGAACACTATTACCATTTCAGTTGAGTGGTTATTTTAAGGTATGTATAATTAGGGGTTCGTCACTGCGGAACAAATTCTTTTGAGTGTCGGAACGATTTGTGACATAACCAAATATGGCAATTCGTGATAATTATCCGTCAATTAACTGCATCACACTTTTAAGTAGCCAACACTAAGCCTAATCTTTCACTTAAAATGAAAATTTGATGGTACTAGGGGATGATACACAACCGCACTAATATGACCACAAATTGTAGTGATATAGCGTGCATTAGTCGGTGACATTGGCAGCGTGCCAATGATGTGTAATTGCCGTAATTTCACTTTGGGTGCATGTATAATTTATTTCGTTTTCCAACCAGTTGCTCATGGGGAGGTAGAAGTGATGCATAGTATTTTACATACATCCTGATAATACCCAGTCGGCGGTATGTGTAATGAGTGGAATGGTGTGCCCTCTAATGGATGCATGAAACAAAAAATCATTAATCAGAAACATACGAGGCTCTGGCTATAGTTTGTTTAGGAATACATTTGACGGTATCATTGGTTGATGTTCCTAGAGAAGGCGCTTTTGTAATATTCTACATTCTTCTTATCCTTTAGTACTGTTATGTTTCAAGATAGACATTTTTAAATGAAATGGTCAACATATTGCCAGAAGTTGAAGTATACAAATATTGACCGTGAGTGCAATAGTTAAAATATATATCACCTGGACAAATTTTGGTTTTTTTCCATTTCATGAGCTGCGGGCGAGTGAAATGGACACCCAAAATTTGCCCAAGTGATATATTTTTACTAATGCACGAATATATGCAGTCAATATTTATCTTATATAACAATATAGATTCTTACCACAGTGTAATAGTACAGTGCAATGATAAAAACTATTGCACGGCTTCTTCTTAGCGTGTTTACAAGTCATTAGTAGTGGCTTGTGGTGGTGTCAGGATTTATTCAACTTAGTAAGCTGATCCGGGGCCGCGTGTATATCCATGATACGGACACTCCTAACATGGCCCGCTTTTGAGACCGTGGGCGCATTGGGGACAGTCAGGGGTTTACACCCTACTCTTATTCGACACTGACTGCGATGTACATGTACAGTTGTGACTCTCTGTACACGGGGCCGATGGCTTAACATCCCCTCCGAAGGACGGGATGCTTTCATGATTCATTTGCCCAATTCCAAGTGAACTGTGGAGGAGAGCGGTATTCTGTATTTAATCAATAGCTCGTATACAGATTAAATCCAGAATTGAGCACCCGAATAATCCCAGCAAGTGATCCCACCGGGATTCGAACCCGGGATTTTTGTGCCACAGGCAAGCACCCTAACCGCTAGGCCACGCTCACCCACATTGCACGGCTCAAATCATGTGAGAGTTATATAACATAGGCTAACACCCTGCTTTGGTGAATTATGTTTTGTCCATCAGTTTCCGGATCAGTGTTTATTTGGGTAAAGAATAAACATTGGGAGTTAGAATTTTTAGATTAGAGTATGGATTAAGATTAGGGTTAAGGTTTAGAATCGGGGCTGATGTTTAAAAGGTATAATTATATTATACCATCATGTGCTTTCTTTCATTAACAGAGAATATAGGGTTAGGGTTAGTAGAATTGGGCCCTATGTATATAAAAAAGGCATAATTACATTATACCCTTAGCAAATTTGTGCCTACTTCATATCATGTGCTTTGTTCAATTGATGTTCAAAAACTGATAAAACAGAAGTAAACTAAATATGGTTAAACCGATAAAAGGAAGCAATTACGTAAGACATTACAAAAATTCATTTGAATTTGTGCAAGGAATACTTGCATTGCATAACAATCTATTAATTTTTTGGTAAGAAACAGAATTTGCAGCTTTTTGTTGTTGAAAAGTGAAAATGTGTCATCTCTAGTCTGCAGGGATTTGTTTATCATCGAGGGCACTGAAATGGATATCAAATGAACTTTTCTACCTGCTATTCACAATCCCCAATGGAATTTTCTGACATTACATTCACGCATAAATAACTATTCATAGCTTGTAATCACAAAGTCTGTGCAAATATGAAATGAAACAGACAATGAGTTTGATCTGACCACTGAAATGGACCCTGGTTATTTTTGTCACCGTTGAATGAACCACTTGACACGATCTGTAATTTGCTGCTTGAGACATGTCATTCTGGTGCCAATCTCTTAATGTTGATGAGGAAGAAGGTGTCTATAGTCGGGGACAGAATAGGCGACCACCAAGTTTGCGAGTCTGACGTAATTTGACGGTGCAGAACAAATGTCGACCGTGAGGAATATTCTGTGAATAATTAAAGCTTATTGAAACAGAAAGTTTACTTACGTGAATTATCGTGTCCGTGCGTCGAAAACCCGGCTCAAATAGGGCATGTTTTGACATTTTAAATCATATTTTGTTGGAACATGCCCCGCCCATACTACACATTCAAACCAATCACAGTCCGCGCCGCGCCGTTTGACAAACCTTGACATACGCGCAATTGGTCGGCTAACTCTGTCCCTGACTATAGTCTAGTTCTGAGGAATAGTTCATTGGTAGAACACCAGCTCTGCTACATTCAGAGCCTACTGTTGTTATCCTTTTTAAGATAAGCAATCCTGATATATATCCCTCTGTGAAGGTGACTTAGTAGGGAAAATCACCTTACGCAGTATCTCTTTGTCTAGATTAGTGTGTTCTGAGGTCTCTGGACTTTGAACCAGACTTTGGCAGGTTGAACCTGGTTTTGTGAGTGCTCAACCATTCCACTTCCCTCAGAGCATATTGCTGTAGTTGCTTGTAGCTCCATCTGCTTGAGTGCCTTTGAGCTTCTGCTGAGCCAGATGAACATAGCTCACTCTGAGTGCAGTTTTGGCTGCTGTATTAATTATAGCCTTCCTCATTCCTTTAGGAATGCCCAAGGATGCCAGGCATTTGTTGACTGATGTATTGCAGAAACCTCTGCTTCCTACTTCTATTGGAAAGTAGTATGTAGAACCATCCTCTGTTTTTCACATCAGCCACTAGATCTGGTATTGTGATCTTGGTATTGTTACTATAAAGAACAGATGACTAAGAAGCATAGGGTAACATAACAATAACCGACCAGGCATCAGACAGAGTATGTTTAATGACATGATTATATTATGCATCGGGGATTCTGTTTCTAGAGCAGTGTGTGAGATGCGATTCCTCTCATACCATGCAAAGCTAATACCAAATCATGGCATCAACAAAATTGGGAATTCAGAATTTATCACCGTTTTTTTATGCATAACAATAAATTTTGATGTTATTCTCAAAAATGTATGTTTCTCGGTTAATGAGGAAGAAGGGTGAACGGTGATGGAGGGGGCGCTATGAAATGAGTGACCCATCTTAGCAAAAAATGTAAAAAATTGGAAAAAAAAACACTTTATCCAATAACCATAAGGCTAAAAAAAATAATATTTTGGTTTCTCATCTGCAGGCCCATAAAAATAATAATTTGTTTCGTTTGTCCGTCAGTGCAAACTTGAATCACAATAAGTTTAATCCTCTGTCATCAATGGTAAAAAAGGAGGAGGCCCTTTTCTATTTTAAGATTCAAAGTAACCCACCCATAGTACAACTAAAATCTTTGGAAGTGACTGAATAATAAACTTAATCTACTATATAAAAGAATATTGAATATTAAAATTCCTACAAATTTTCGATATTGAAGTTTTAAAAAGATAAGTTGACCAACCTTAGAAATTGGGAGAGGAAGACGAGACAAACCAATTATTTATTAAATGGTCCATAATAGGTGATATTTGTATAAAATTTCTTTCCTGTCAGGACACTTCGAAATTCGTACATCTTACCAAATATTGATGGTTCTAGGTCAAAGTCAGTTTGCAAATCTCATAAAATGTTCATACTGCCAAAAGTATTACATTACTGATTGCATTTTGGAATGCGTGTGTACTTTCACTTTTGCAGTTATGCAACATATCAAAGAGGGGTTTCATTCTTCTGAGGATCCCATTTTTTGCAAGATGCGCCGTTAGTGGTTTTTAAATCAGAAAATAGCGCAAGATCGTGTGAAAATTTTGAATCTGAGTGGCATGCACTCGGTGAAGGTTTTAACTACATTTGACACTGCAGTGTTTCTATGTTATGGTTAGTGAATTTATCATCTACAATCAATTTGTTGTTTTTTAATTCCACAGGAACTTAAGTGTAGCGTGAATTCTCCAATGCATTGAGAGAAAAACAAGGTTGCTTAGACATTATTTCTAATATATTTCCTTTTAAGGATTTTTTTTTCACTTTGAAAAACACTTTGGAAGAAATATAGGATTGCATTATGGATAATAGTACCTTGAGGTTGTTTGTAGAAGGAGCATCTTCACTTAAGTCCCATATGAACTGGCACTTGGAGAATCTCCCTCACATGCTGGCCTTATTGCGCTTCCTGACTTGAATCCCTAGGAGAATTGGGTGAGAGAGCAAACTGTCGTGTAAGAGAGTGTGAGTCTTTGATGACAATCCATCTTAGAACTTAAATGTCCCGCTAGTGACATGGACTTTGTTTATTTCTTCCTTGTAAATCTAGAGGTTATACATTAAGTATGTTGATGTGATGTCTTCTTATCTAGTGAGTGAGTCTGTCAAAGAGACTCTTTTTTGTCGTTGAAATTTAGTAGTGCTTATTATCAGATGAGAATAGATGTCGTCTCTGTTATTATTAAATAGGATAATCTAGCATGCGAGAAATAGGCATATAAGCTTGTCGTACATAGACTGACGTAAGTCAGTGCGAAGAATGAAGCATCAAGATCCTGATCATGATGAATCATGAAAAGTGCCCTAATATACAGTGCTTTTAACTCTATCAGTACATTAAAACTTTTTTGTGATTTTTCTCTCAACCTTTCTAATTTTGTAACTTTTTATAAGCTGAAATTTTAAGAGATACAAAGAACATTATAGAATAGTCTGATGTTGTTCCAGTAAAGGACTCCTTCAAAAGCATTGTCTGTAATCAGACCACTTGCAGTGATATAATTAGAGCTATAATCGGAGCTATAATCGTGATGAAGAGACTGTTAATTTTGTTGAAGAGGCTGTTAATGATATTTTGACTGCATTACTAAATGAACAAGTACAGAACCAAGAATGACAGCCCTGACAAGTAGAATGTGAAAAATGATGGTATGATTGTGTCAGCGCAACAAAAAACCCTGCAGAGTACGAGGAGTCGTGAAAGTTTTGACGGACGTACGAAAGAAAAAAGGTGTGTTGAAAGCTGACAAGGCGATGACGGGTGACGTTTGTCTATTTACCTACTGCTTCAAATGAATTTTCCAATTTCACAATCTCTATTTTTGAATCTGGGTAAATGCGAGAGTGGTTGACATTGCAGATATTTTAGGGTCATTTGCCTGTATAGTAGCCTGTACATAGGCTGGGTAACCACCCACATTTTATAAGAGATCCAGAAAGGCCCTATATCACAGCTGTTTGACCCATGCAAATCGTCTTGTGTTTTTAGAGCCATTGTTATGCAGTGGCGACACAATTTTGACAACTGATATAAGTAGCGACATGCAAGGGCTTCTTACCTCTGCAAAAATAGAAAAATCCATTGTGGGAATCTTGCCAATAGGCCTAAAAGGTTCCCGGATTGTATGCTTATAGTGCCCTCTATGTGTCCATTCCGCATAGGGGGACTGTTTTAAACTTGATTTTTAAGAAAAATCATATTTCCTGCAATTGAATTTCGTAAAATTACCAACAGGATGAGTCTGGTATAAATAATCCAATTAGTTGTCAAAAGTGTATCGCCGTTGATATTTTTTGTTTTATTCTGGTTTTGTCATAATAAAGAGACTCTTCAAACAGCTGTGAATGAGGACAGAAATGGATTGAAATGGCCAAGACAACTGGTGTTTGCAAATGGCAATTTTATCTTGGGGATTTGAAGCTGGAATGTAACAGTCCATATGAGCCATTTTGTGGACTACTTGTCCAATTTTGAATGCCGCAATATAAACACCAAAATATCATTCTAACACAGTCCTGCTAATGTGATACCCTATTTGAGACTGAAAAACTAAAATTGATACCCTGTGTGAGATGAGACTGTCATAGGGGATAAGTCAAATTTGGTATTTTTATTGCAAATTGGAGGGAGACAGGGCACAGGTATATTAAAATATTAATAGTAATCCAGTATTTGCTTTATTTGACGTAAAAAAATAAATAATTTTTTTTATTTTTTTTAACCCTGTTTTTTTAAACTCTTCCTTTTTGTAGACTTGGAGAAGGCATTTGATAGGGTACCTAGGAAAGTGATGGAGTGGGCGATGAGGAAGAGAGAGATACAGAAGTCGGGTAGGACAGTTCATGAGTTGTTAGAAGGCGCCAAAACGAGAGTTAGGTGGGCTTTTAGAGTGGGGTCTGATTTGTCAGAGGAGTTTGAGGTCAAGATGGGTGTGCATCAAGGTTCTGCCTTTCGCCATGATTTTTTGCAATTGTGATTGATTGTGGTACAGAGAGTGCAAAAGAAGGTTGCTGCAGTGAGATGTTGTATGAGGATGATTGGTTAATTGAGTGAGCCATTGAGGGACTGAGGGAGACGTTTGGGAAATGGAAAGAGGACTTTGAAAGTAAGGTCTGAAGGTAAACCTTGGAAAGACACAAGTGCTGGTGAGTGGGGCGGAAGAGGGAGTTGGTAGTGAGTAAGGTCGCCCCCTTGTGGGGTATGTGGAAGCGCGTAAAGCAAACTCAGTGTGGCGTGAGAAATGGGGAAAGGGATCCATGGGAGATGCACAAAGATGAAGAAGAGTGACCCCTAGTTTGGCAAGAGATTTTGTGTGTAGAAGATGTGAGAAGGGCGCTGGAGGGAAGGTGGAACAGGTGGAAAAAGTTGTGTGATGGGTGGAGTCAGTGAAGGAGTTCACATACCTAGGGGATAAGGTCGGGGGGTGGTGGAGTGTGAGGTGGTGGGACAGAGGAGTGGAGGTGAATGGGTGTGTGAATGGGGGTGAAGTTTAGGAATGTGGGAGTTGTTGCATGGGAAAAGATATCCTTGAAGATGAAAGGAAGGGGTATAAGACGCTGGTGAGATCAGTGATGATGTATGGGAGAGAGACTGGTGTTGAGCAAAAATGAGATGGGGATTTGAGGAGGACAGAGGAGCAATGATGAGAGCAATGTGTGGGTGAAGTTGAGACGGATGAGCGGACCCTGAGGACTTGATCAGATTTGGTTTTGGAAGAGATGTGGACCAGGGGCGAAGGCGAATTAGGGTACGTTGGCTGGGCATGTGTTGAGGAAGGATGACGAGACATGTGGTAGCGGGCTTTAAGTTGAGGTGAGCGGTTGGGAGGAGAGCGGCCGTCCAAAGAAGACATGGAAGAACCAGTGGAGGAGGAGGAGAGTTAGGAGGGTTGGGTGGAGGAGGAGGATGCATTGAATCGGGTGAAATGGAAGGAGGAGTCAGGCGGTTGCTGCAAATGTGAGGTGAATCCGGCCACCCCCGTTGCCGGGGACAAAACCGGATTAAAACACTTTGGTTAGTAGTAGTAGTCCTTACAAGCTGCACATAACAGGTCTAATAAATTGCATGTGGTGATGTCGTCAGTGATGTTTTAAAATCTCAAACTTAAAAAAATTTAAATTCAGAAAGTACCTTATAAAATACTGCCAGAAACCACAAAATTAGAAAGCCAGCCACCCCCAGATGTTCCTGCCACTGTCCTCCTATCATCTAAACCAATATAGTATCATTCCCGTGGCACAGTTCAGTAACTGCCCTTCACCCGTATTTGAAAATACACCCCGGTTTTTAGAATGATTGTGATACCCAGAATACACAGGGTTAGTTCCTGTCAATTCAAATTCATAGAGCTGACTAAACTGAGTCTTTGACGATGAGACTATTGTGGGTCATAATGTTTTTTAATTTTTGTTGCCATTTGGGAGACTAATAAGAAATCATGAAAAGCCTGCGTCTCCTTTCCATCCCCCCCCGTTGCTCTGAAGCCATAATATTGCAGAATGGCATATTGTTGTCGGGTATAGTATACTTTGTTCGCAACCAAGAGGCAAGACTCTTGGCACTGCGATTGATATCAATAGAATTAGTGTGACCGCAATACTAGCAACACTACTCAGCAGATGCACAAGTGATGAATGCGCAACACACGCGTGTGTCAACAGGGACCATTGTGTACAAGCAGAAGTGTTTGTATGTGCTAGAGGGGGGGGGTCTATCACAAACCTGAAGATTTTTGCCCATTGGGTGATGAACAAAGTACAAAGAAATGTTGTCCTGAAATTATGATGTTAACGTATAGTAAAGCCAGGGGTTCTCAATAGGCGACCCGCGGGCCAAATCCGGCCCGCCAACAATTGATTTTTATCCAGTGTGCCCTTGGCTTGCTTAAAATATAAAGGGAAAAATAAGAATACAGTGTATTTGGCCCGCAAGTAGGGAACTTTCCAAGATAGTCAGCAATTCCCCTGCCTTCAGCTAATATTAATTGGAAGGCATGTAGTTTTTTTTTTTTTTTTTAAAGTAAATTGAAAGTGAATCTGCACAAAATGTGCCCTCAAATTCAAACCAAAAAAAACAACCCAATAATGAAGTGAAAATATTATGTAACTAAAGCGACAACTTCATAAAAGATGACAATTGGAACTGACAGAAATCTGCAAATTTTACACACCTCTGATAGCCATTTTTTCCACGCGTAATTTCCAGGGTTTATTTTATAGGATGTTGCATTCGTTTCTTGAATTCCTGGATGTTGCCCAAGTGCACTGTGCCGTCATGTAGATTTATGGATTTTTGCAACTAGGCTAAGATATTGGTTAAAAACTGGAAAAATAACGCTTCTTGAAACTATTCATCGCTGTAAGACTTCCAATAAATACATAGCGATCTGTACCATGATTGAGTAATATTGCTAGCAAACATTTTACATGCAGGCTAGATACTAACTCCTTGTTAAAAGCATGAAAAATATTCCCCTGTAAAATAGATCTTGTTATTATGGTAGTCGAGATGGAAAGACTTTGATGCAGCGACATCGGACAGGATTCGTCTGTTAAAAACCGTCAAGTATGTAACAAAGATATATAGCTCACGTACGCCGGCAGATTCTCGGCATATAAATATACGCATAATGCTAAACAGTCGTAAATTACTTCAGAAATTCCCTATAGCCGATATATCGTTAGGATTTTGAGGCCGCTGCGAGCCGTAATAGCATTGTGCAGGCCATAAGGAGATATATTTTACTGAGATTACGTGCGTAAATAGTCGATTTATTTCAAAGCCGACTGGTTTTGAGCAGGCTTGGCAACTTGGCTTGTCGTCACCTAGTTTTCCAGTAAACAGCCACCTCTCAGCTTGCACTGAGAATTTGCAACCGTTCTGTTGGTAAATGTCCCAATACGGGAGTGAAAGTGCACGACATGTTTGGTGCCGGGCTTATACTGCCAAATGCCTTTAGCGTGTACTTAGAACTTGCATTGAGAATTGGTGCCAATAGAAAATGAGATATCGGGATATGAGGTACAAGTTGGAAAAGGAATATGAAAAAGCTTGAAAAGTCAAGGGGATTGGTTGACCGACGTACTGTGAATTATTTATAATTAGAGATATTGGACAGTCATGGATCATTTAGTTAGGCAAATAAGGTCAGAGTGTTAAGGTCCAGTCAGACTTCCACTGCAGTGATTGCATGCATTGAGAGCAATCTCTGAACATACTGCAATGCAGTACTGCAACAAAGTTAAATTCGTTCTTGCATGTCACGGGTTGCAGTAAGTTGCAGCAGAAAGTGGTCGATAATCTCCACAAAATGCTTGCACACCCATCTCTCATTCTTTTTCTATCCTCTGTCTTTCCTTCATTTTCTTTTCGTTACTATCCTTCTACCTCACTCTAAACCTTACCTTCATTTCCCCCTCTTTCTGCCTTTCCCATATATCGGCAGTGCAGCAGCACGCACTGCATTGCATGGAAGTATGAACGGAACCTTTCAAAACTTACAGACACTATGAGCTAGTAAAATATCAATCTTGGAACAGTTTCAGTAGCTTTATTCCCAATAAGTTAGAAAATACAACCCCATTGTTTTTGGGTATGATATACGATATCAGATCACACAGGTTTTCAGTTCATTTCAAGTATTTACAAGTACAACACACTGAGACTGTGTCCTTGGTGGATGTGCATATGTAACTCATAGTGAGAATAGGCAAGAAATAAAAAATACTGTAAAAACGTGGAAATTTTCGCGCTACATAATTTTTGCGCTTTTCGCGCGATTCTGAGCTTTTTTTTTTCTTTTAACAGTGCGAAATTAAAAACCCGCAAAAATGTTATTGTGTGTAGGTCTCTGTAGGATAGCTGAAAAGATTAACGAAATTTAAAAACAAGCAAAAATGTTAAAATCGCTGAACGCGAAAAAATTACACACGCGAAAATTATCACTTTACAGTAAGACGGAAGCAGGTGGATTGTTCTTAACTATTTTTTGTTGAGGCCTTGTAAAACATTTTGGCTTCAATGAGAGACACAGATTTTGACATGGCAAAAAAGTTGATGAACATTCTGTCTGGAATCAAAATGAGACGCGTCGTTGAAATGTTGTGAGTTGAACGGTGTGCGCAGCTGATTGACCTAGTAACAAGCGTTTTCCTATTAACGTAAATACGTTGGCACGATTGGCCAACTCAGCAGAGGGCCATTGTACTTTTGTTGCGTGTACGAGTCTCAGATGTGATTTCCAGGACATAATAATTTTGGCTTTTTAGGATTTTGGTTGCGCATAAACAGCTGAAAAGGTTACTTATGGTCTATACATGATGTATCAAACAATTATATGAACCTTCATTATAAATTTTCATGGATAAATATTAAACATTTTTTAGTTGAGTAGAACACAACATTTTTTGACATACATGCCAGGTGTATCGTGCAAATAAAGGTCGATGGATTCTCAATAGAAAGCAACGTGTGTGGTCTGTGTAAAAAGAATTGGACCTTTTTCTTTAAAGAAACAGAGTTATCATAAGCATTCCCCTTAAAATCCTCGTACTTGTATTTAAATTGAGAATACATACAGCCTTGAAGTGAAGTGAGATCAGCAGCGGTGGTTCATTCCAATGTGAAAGTGAATTGCAGCATCTCTAATATTTATTGCATCGTTAAATATCAATTTGATGTCGTCTAAAAACTCCGCTGTTATCATCGCACAACCAGGTAGCCATAAGGCTTTCAATCACGTTGCATCCTCGGGCAGACGGCTTACGTTTATTCGGAGTTGGTCATGTTACGCTGGACCCAATTTATAAATGGCTTCCCACACTTCATCTTTTTCCTGTTAGGAAAAATAATATATTTGGAATTCTGGGTATTTTGCTGAATTGGGTACCGTGTGAAGGTGCAATTTTTCGATGAACTCAAAATTTCGAGTTTCAAAGCAGATTGTTTCAAAGAGTCATTCTGCATCTTATGCATTTGTTTAATCATTTCCTTTAAAGGCTGACTCAGATTTCCTGAGGAGGGCGCCCTCAATTTTCAAAACAAATTGTGTTTTTTGCATGTACGTAATGTTTGTCCATATACTAATCACTGTGTGAAATTGCTAAGCTCAAATCGAAGTCCTTCATATAGAAAATTACAACTTTGTTATAAATTTCCGGATCCGGAATTTTTGTTATACACAGTATCCTATGGCACTGTTATACTACACATAAATGTTTACTGCATGGAAACGAAAAATTCGATTCATCTCAAACTTTAGAATTGGGCATTTTAGGTGACTATCTTTAGTTCTAGTTGACTATTTTTTTAAAAACACAAAAAATTTATTTCAAAATCTCTGAATCGGCCTTTAACAAAGATCAGTGGGGGAATACGCAAAAGAATATGTGACCTTTGGTTTTAATCCCTCACATACACGCTCACAAATAAAATGGCACTTAAAAGAATGAAAAGTTGTCTGGTCTTGTAATTACCTCAGAGGTGTCCGTGCAGATCTAAGGTAAGCCGTGTGCCTCCCGGGTAAGATGGGTATAGTAATTCTCTGCCATAGGACGAGTGGTGCTTGCATATGTTGGTGTGGGAGCTGAAGAAGTAAACTTATCACATTATGAGAACAGTACAGCATTGCAAAAAAAACCTGGAAGGGGTTAAAGGGTTTAGTGGCAAGATGATTCTTATTTGTTGGAATGATTGAAGGTTGCCGGGACTTTAGTGTTTAACTTTCAAGATGATTTCATGGGGAGGGATCCTATTAGAAGTTAGAATAAATTGGACTCGAACACAACATATACTTAAGATATTCTGTAATTATTGATTAATGCTTGATTATTATTAAGATGATAAAATGGTATCACCTCACTATTGTCCCATTAAAGTCTCACTTTTTAAACCATTTTAAAAATCTTTCAAGATGGAGGTAGGATTGTGGGATGAGATCTCTGCGTAACATAGAAGTTGGAAGCACAACAAAGATAGTAGTTTAACAAAATTTTCCACCATTCAATGTCTACTGAAGAAACCTTCACTGTTTGCCACACTTTTAGTACATATTGTTTTGCACAACGAGCTTGAATAAATTAGAGCGCTGACTGTTGGCAGGGTTATTGCCAGTTGTTTACAAACTAACCTAAACCTCATGCTCTGAAAATAAAGGCAAAACAGAAAACGTCACCAAAGTGACCATTATTTTTAGAAAAATGTACTTATTTGTTCACAAGAAATCGTGGTTATGTAAATAATATATATTTTTATTACAATTTCAATAAACAATCCTCATATTACCATCTTTTCAGCGAAATGAATGAAGCGGACAACAAGCCTAAATCAAATAAATTCATTCAGGAAATGTTGCCAATTTTGGTGCCCATGAAGCCAGATTTTGGGCACCAAAATAGAGAACACTTTCCTGAATGAATTTGCTGAATTCAGTGATTTTTTGTTTTGTGGTCAACACTTCAGTTATGGTAACGAAACCACAAATCTTCAACAAACTCAAACTATCAAGCCCGCCAAATCACACGTGGACTCTCATTTTTTCCTTTGTTTCTTTGACACTCGAAGATTTTAGTGTACGATTGCTGGTAATGTGTTAGGCAAAGGCACCATTGAATTTAAGATGGCGATATCCCATGACCTGCTGGCAGAAGACAGTAAGCGTAAAGGCGTCGATAAAAATTTCCACCTTTTGCGGCAATTTCGACATAACACCCTCACCTATTTTTTGTTCCGACGATATTTCCGCTACCTTTCTTAAGGTTTGGGTTTCCATGTAAAATTGTCGTTTACCATCACTGATATACAGTGTCACAACGCCGTCTTTTCATGAAATCATTCAGAAGCAGACGATGTAAGTGGGACGTCAATGGCTCGCTGAGTCGGCTTCATTTTCTCGCTGAGGAGCCGGTGCTCTTATTTATTCAAGCTCGTTGGTTTTACAACAAAAAGAAGTTGTATATGGTGTTTTATTCATAAAATGCTATGCCATGTTGATAATTCGACAGATCAAAATTAAGCCACTCATCTAGATTAATAGGTGAACATTTTCATACTTAGCAGTTAACTTAAGAGTTATTAATTCCAAAGCCTGCACAGATTATTTGACCTGGTGTGTTGTATCTCTGTTTGAACCACAAATTACACACACAACAAAACTGTAAATGTTATTAAAATAAACACACCAAAGATCTCACTATGCAGTAGCCAAAAAATGACAGAAAATCAAAAAAGAATGGTAACCATTTTAACTTTTCAGTGATTTTGGGTGTGTATCATGTTTTAGATGAGATATAATGCACAGAGCTCCTTTAATAGCAGGTGTTGCTTCAAGGCTAGTGCTTTGTCGTGGTCTTCCATTCACATAGATCTTTTAGCCGGTGGCATATTTCTTCATGCAGGAGCGTTAATAATAATTAGGCGGGCAACCCCACTCACGCAACCCCAAACCTGCTGTATTGTATCTGGTCTGTGAGTTAATGATGGTTGTTGTGTTAACAGATGCATTATTCAATTCCAGAGGGTGTTTGAACCAATCCCATAATGCATTGCAATGTCCCTGTACTGTAGCTGTACTAAACACGTGTCAGTACATAGGAATAAAAAGTGTTCAAGAAGTTTAAGAACCACAAAACATTTCATGATCATGATAAAATTTCCTTAAGTACTAGCACTTTGTGGGCTAAAATGAGTGTAAAAGTCAGGGTTTTAATGTGTTATAAATAGGATTTTTGTTTGATCACATGACATTATTGATGTGAAATTTCCCAAAACTGGTGCATTGTGGGATGGACAAAATATGCCTTCTGATTAAATTTGGTGTTGGTACTCTCTCTGCTGGTCATTCTATATTGGCTCATCTTAGTGTCACAGTTGTGGTTGGTCTAGTTGTATTATGTCTGTTGTAGGAACTTTGCCCCCTTGGGTACACATGCTGTAGTTGAGCTTACACATGCATATGTTGTACCACATACTCGGATCAGGTGTTGGATTTTTAACACAATTACAAATTTCTGTAGCAAGCATGGATGAATTTATCTTACTCTAGAGACTAAGCACTCTAGAAGGCTGGGTAGATGTATGGGATAACTTGCAATGTTTGGCTTGTCATAGGATATTTAATACTGAGTACCCCCCCCGGGTTTGAATATTTAGGAGGCTTACACTTCTGCTAATGTAGCCACTTGTGTGCAAATGTCCACAAAATGTTTAACAGCAATTTATTGTGGTCGTGGTTCAGCTCAGCTGATCTTGATATTGATCCTCAAAGGGACTTACATCATCCATTAATAAGTAACTATGGTCTTGCTGAATGCGCCAATTATCTTATAAATTGGATCGATTGGGCCCAAATTTATTGGTTGAGCTATGAGTTGCAAAAATATTGGGCGAGACGCAGTGGAGCCCAATATTTTAAACCTCATAGCGAGACCAATACATTTTGGGCGTAAATCATCCAATTTCATTATTATCATGTTTTGGATACGATATTTTTAACATTTGGACTCCTCAAAACATGATAATTCATTGTATCAATTGCAATAGTAGAGATGGCATTTCACAAACTGTGCTATCTACAGTAGATAGCTAAATCACTCTTCATAAAATTAAAATACGCTTCTCAAAATTTGTTATTAGTCTTCCTCTGAATGATCCCATTCATGTAAAGCTTAAACACTATGCGGAACTATACGAACCTTATCATGTATACATTTATTTTTCTGGACCAATTATGTTAAATTGCTGATACTAACCTGAATATTACTCGACATCTATTTACCGTAATCGCATAGTATGTGATTATACCGATAAGAATTACGCAGTGTGACGAGCACTCCTATAAGCATACGAAACTGTGACTAATGAGGATTACCTTATACCCCTAATGTACGTGAATATTTTAAATAGAGAATATATACTAGAAATACTAATTCCCAATTCCATAAGGGGTGCTTACACATATTTAAAGCTCATTAGCAGATTTCAAGGACGTATTTACGTAGATTAATCAGGGATCTACGCACTCAAAATGAAGCGATGGTCCAAATACTTGCATATGTGCTGTCTAAATTATTTAAAACGTGGGTGGACTGTTTATGAAAATTATTTGAAACTAAGAGCAGATGAAAAGGTTTTGTTTACTGTAGGAATTACTGGTTAAATTTGTTATCTTCTGGATTTGGCTAAAACTTGGGTGCTTTGACAAAATTTCTGATGTAAAGATTGTGCATTACTTATTATTTAGGAGATGATTTGACAAATTAGAGATGATTGCACTCTACTTACTATATACATTTCATTACTTAGTAACAAAAAGTGCATACAAAGTTATAAAACAAAAAAGAATTGAGAGGCAATCTCAAAATTCCTCAAATCCATAGTCCATCATTTGGCAAAATACACACCCTCTTTTTCCCCAATTTTGAGATTTGAGCACAATTGTTTTGTTGGTTTTTCTTTATAAATGAACTAAAAGTCTGTGGGAGTAGGTAAGCTGCAAAAAAATGTGTTTTTTTTGTAATAAATTTGGAATTCCTGCTTTTAGTTAGCATGTGTGTACATGATTTTTGTTCTTTTCATTGACCTTTTTTAATGTAAATTTGATTTGATTTTATGATCTTATAAAATTTGTGACTTTGTTGAGGCTTAGGCTGTTAAAAAGGAAATTTGGATGAAATTTTAGCTGATTTTCTAAAATCAAAGATATTTAACTATAAACAAAAAAGAAAGCAACCTATACTCTGTAAACCTAGAAGTACAAAGTAATCAATAAACTCCCACACAAAGTCTCACAAGGAATGCCTGATATTTGTCAACTTATATGACCAGTATTTTGTGTATCAGTGTAAGATATTTGTTTTGTTCGTACATCATGCACATGATTTAGACTGTGCCTAAGAGTGTATAAGCACGTTTTGTAGTAAGACACGATAATGCTGCGCAGCGCATCGATTAATTTACTTTGTACTTCTAGGTTTACAGAGTATAGAAAGGAAAGGAAATGAAAAGAGTTAACATTGATGTGGAAACACTACCAGACAGGTTCACAGATGATGTTGCTCAAACAATATCAGGGAAAGATGTGGAAGAACATTAGACAATTCTTTGTAACACAAGTAGAAAGATTAATAAATATTCACAAGTAGAAAGGTGTATACCATTTTCCCAATTTGTTGAGAGTTTTTTGGAAAGCTCCTGCATCATAGTCCACACACCTTTTGAATCTTGAAAGGAGTTAAAAATGATGTATGCAAGAAACTGAAATGTATCAGTGGTATTAAACATAGGAGGAAGGTCTTAAGATTTGACAAATGAGCCAAAGTAATTTATGGTCAAACAAACCCCTAAACTTTACATGTTTTAGACTTTTATCCTTCTGATGCTAAATACTTGTGATTTTACGACTGGTGTGTCTAGGTGGTTGTGGTTGTGGTTTTTCTGTGTCTGTTATTTCTCATGTCAATTATTTTCCAAGGGAAATGTGTAATCTTGCATGACTTCATCTCTTCTTCGTATTGTCGGCTTAGCCCAAATTGCAGCTTTTGTTTGTTTTCACTTTTGTTCGACAAATTTCAATTTCGGTTTGGAGCTTAGTTGTGATCATAGCGCTAAGTGGACGGACTCGGTCCCAGAGATGTTTACTCACACACACACGTATCATCTTTTCTGAATTATAGATGAGGAGTGAGACTCAGGTTGCCACGGTAATATTTCTTCTTTTCAGCGCTCTGCATGTGACAAAATCTCCGCATTAGGATTTGACATGCAAGTAACATTTCAGATTTGAAATGAGAATTATTTTGGAAAGCCATTAGCCTAATAAGGGGTATGTTTGTTCTTAGTTTGTACCTCCATGAACTTGTGATATGAAAACAGAGGCATGTTGCATTAGTATCAGTATTTTTAAACAATTGAAAGGGATTGTAATTTTGACTGTCAGACTTTTTAAAGGTGAAAGATGCCGGTGTTATAAAAAATAAATATTTGCAGGAAATCTTTTTCCAAAGTGAGCAATAGCATTGTTTTAACTATTAATTTGGTTAAAAATGTATTTTTTTGTTGTTTATATGCTGATTTACTTAAATAATAAGTGTCTGCTTAAGCCAAATGAAAATGCTTGTCTCAGAAGACTGCGTGCGGAGAGTTTAAAATACCCTTTTTTCAGGTCTTGGGGGGAAAGTTCATTTAGTAATTAGGAAAAAGTGGAAGAAATAGCAGGAGGAAAAAGGGGCCCAAAATGTAACTCTAAAAAAATCCCACATTTCATGCTACCTTTTTCAACTAAAAACAACAATAACAAAAATAAATGCATTTCGTTTTTTTTTTAATTTACTAAAAACAACAAAATGCATTTTGCTTAGGGTTTTTCCTTTTGCTCCAGAGACTAACCTTTTGGGGGCCTTAAATGGGGTATATATAAATGCAACTTTTAAAAAATCACACATTTCACATTTCCCATTTTTAACCAAAAAAACACCACCACCACATGCATTTCACTTGGTGGTTTGTAATTTTCTTCAGAGACAAAACCTTCTGGGGCTTATATGGGTTTATATTAATGCAACTTTAAAATACCACATTTCACATTGCCCTTTTCAACTGAAAACAACAACAACAGAAGCATTTCACTTAGGGTTTTTTGCATTCCCTTCCAAGATACACCTTTTTGAGTGGGCCTTATTATGGGTTTATCTAAAGTTCAAAGGCTAGTGTCTGGAAAAAAGAAAAAGACTTGTAATAAATTTGAAAGAGAATTTTCCACTTCAGGCATAACCATGAAGTGAAGTGTCTTAAGAAAGAGAAAATCCATTTTTTCAGTTGCTTGTATAATCTTTCTGTAGGAGTTCTATCATATATTTAGCTTTCACAATAACTTTTAACACCTTGCGGTTTGACTTCCTATTGGACTGCCCTTTTAAGTTAAATTACTTCGTAAAGGTCATTGCGTCTGCTGTTGGAAAACATTACGATATAAAGGCTGCTGCATTGGTTGTGTTGTCCTAAACATCTCACTTAACCTAGATTATAAGGCACATTATACAGCTAATTCATAAAGTAAATTGAGTTGAGAAACTGTGCTCTGGTGGCACGTCCGCGGTGCCCTAATTCCCAGTTAGGCCAAACACTAGTGCGTTCGGAGCAACACGCTGCTGCAGCGAGAGAAAGCCCATTAGGAGCGGGAGCCTGTGATGGTTAATGCTTGGTCAATAGGGCAGTGGCCTAGGGGGATCTGGGCATGAAAAGGTTATTGGAAAGACACTAGCAGAATTTGTCAGTTTCAACTTATAATTGTAATTTTTGGCCAATGAGAACTGCTTGATATCTCTGGTGGCCTTTGGACCTGTTAATAATGCTAGGTGGATGAGTTAAGACAGAGAAGGATATTGAACTGTTATACATCATTTTTTTTTCTCATTCCCAAGAAATTTGGTGTATTTTTGGATGCATTAACTGATAAGTAGAACTGGAAAAAAATGAAATTTTGTGGTTTATGCTATTCACGACCTTTAGTGTTGTACTGCTTTTTTTTCATAACCCTAAGTGGTGTGAAAGTATGAAAATAGTCGGCCTCAAAAAAAAAAAGGAAGGAAGGAAAAAGGCAACCACGTCTTAAGGTGTGAAGGTGAGAAAGCATCGTTCTTATTTGTGCCAAGTAGGGAGGACATCGGGAGGTATTTCTGTGATGGGCACTCAACGTGCTCAAGGAACAGAGAGTCAAGCTGTCAAATTGGGCAGCATCTTGGAGAGGTTTTTGACAATTTTAGAAGGAAAAGAGGGCAAATTTTAGTTGTTGCGAATGTTTGAAGCAGGCCGTTTTTCACTGGGGAAAGAGATTTGGCCCAAATAACTTGGGGGCTGTGGTTGTCGTATTAAGGGAGTTAGTTTGTGAGATTAGACTTTGTTATAAACATGAACTCCATGGTTGTAAATAACTCAACTGGATGAAGTTTCAGTTTGAAATCATATTATAAAATCTATGATAGGTTCAAGAATTTTGTTTGCCTTTCACAGATTTATGGTAAAAATAATAATTTTCTCCCTTGATTTCCTTTTTTCTTGATTTTCCTGTTCGTTGTGTTTTCCCAATATAATTATACTTAAATTTTATTTTTGTGTTAAAGTATTCTAAGAACTAAGATAATTTCAGTCACTTTTCTTTAACTCTGCAGTTTGTATGTCAAGGTAATATTTTTGACTGTGGTTTTCTGGGTAGATTTTGTTGAAAAGGTAATGTAATGGGGTGTGAGTGTGACAGAAACATGCATGCCAATTTTCAATTGTAAAAATTTCCAAAATAATTGTACTTCAGCAATATTTTTTTGTGCTGGCAAGAGAAAAATTACTGTAAAATTGGAAATATTTGTGCTGCATTAATTTTCATGCTTTTCACGCACCTCTGAACAAGCGGGAAATTAAGAACACGCAAAAATTTTCTTTTGTGTGTAAGTTTATGTAGGTTAGCAAAAAAGCAAATTTAAAAACAAGTGAAAATGATTATACAATTGCAAAAGCGCAAAAATTACATGCATGAAAATTACCACTTTTACAGTAGTAGGCATTGCATAATTTTGCACTTCTCAATTTCTGCATGATTACTCCTAGAAATACCTTACCAATATGAACAAGTAATTTTATTTTAAGAAGCACACCTTCAGTGTTAACAAATAAGATTTTTTAAATAAGAAAACAGAAATAATACAAATTTCTTCAAATTTATGAAATATATGCAGTGAAGATTGATCTGGCTTGAACCAAGTTTTAAATGACTTGATTCAGTAAATCTAATTTTAAGATAAACATTTCTGGGAGAGCATAATACTAGTAATTGATAATCCTATGTGTTAAATCTGTTATCCACTACATCATACATGCTATGTGCAATAGGACCTCAGTAGTAAAGACTATTTTTTAATGTTTTTAAGAGTAATTTCTTTTAAATAATGGACCAGAAATAGTCATATTACATTTATTTTTTGGTTTTGTTTTCTTTTCATTTCCCCTACCAGATAGGCTTAATGAATAGACTTGATAATCCAAATTTAATTTCATGTTAATGCCAGTATTAGATGAAGTATCTTAATGTAGCGTCAATCTTAATATGAATTTAATGCCAACAAATTTAACCAGACAGGAATAGAACATACTAAATAGATTAAACAAAGGCTACTTCAGGGTACTGTACCGATGTGGTATTAGAAAGTTGAGTCATTTTGACAGGCAACCCATGAATGTACGGCTGTATTTACCATCAGAATTTCCAATAATAGCAGTGTCTATTAGATTTGAAATCATTCTAAATCCGCCTAAGTTTGGTCATTTCTCTCAACAGCGCACCCATTGAATTTAAATTACAATCAAGCCGAAAAAAAAATATTGTGGCATTTTCAAAGTTGTCATGAATGCATAAATGTCGGCGATGAATTTACAATTCAAATCCATCAGAATTTCAATTGGTGCTGAGTAATTATTTGTGCCCCGGGCTATTTCGAAAGCATCAGATTTCACCCGTGGAATATCGCAGTCTATGATTAATTCAGCAAAAGGTCAGAGTAGGGCTCTTCTTGCATTAAAAGTGCGAAGATTTGGTCTTGTCAGTCAGGAAGTGACGTTTGGTGTGCTTGAAGGAGGGATTTATTTTTCGCGGCTGAAATTTTTGAGGGAAACTTGTTTGCGTTGGAACATGATTGCAGAAGTATCTCTGGGTTAGGTCATTTTAGATATCACAAAGAAAAAGAGAAAAGCAACCAATTGGATAAAATTAATCAAAATTTCCAATTTTTTTTTATCAACAATGAGTGTATTTCAAAAGTTACAGGTAGCAAAATGAAATTGTGCTAGAAAATTTTGACACTGCAAAAATAAACTATAAATAATGCATTGGAGAGGGGGCATATTTATATTCTGAACTAGTTTAGAATAATAGGCATTTAGTTCAATACGCTGGCAATGCAATATAGCGGCAGCACAACTGTAAGTTTGTATAGCCTTGGCACAGATCGACAACCCAGATAGCCCTCTCTGTAAAAACACTGGCCTAGAAGTTTCTGTGAACGATATGCAAAACACCTTGTGCGAAGTGAAATTTTGCAAAACACTTTTATGCCACTGAACTGTTTAGTTTTCATTTGTACTCTTGCTGAATAATGTCAAATGTCTTAAGAATTATCACAATTTTTAGAAGAAGTGTTGAAAATGAATCGTAAGGGTTCTCAACTTTATCTGCCCTCGGCAAATTAAAGGGGCCTAATCCATTTCAAAGACACATGCTCGAGGACCAAATACTCTATTCTCTTATCTTCTATGTATGTCTTGAGTTTGTTGTAGCACAATTGCATTTGGTGTTGATGAACTAAATCTTCCTAAGCTCGACTGCAGATGCCATGTCTTGAAAAGACAATTTTTAAAAAAATCTTGCATGGACAAACTTAATTAGCAAGAACTTGTAAGGGGGAGTCAGCAGTTAATTGAGTTCTTGGACCAAAGTTTGTTTTTACAAGCGGCTTAGTGCTTAAACTGGAATTTTGAGTCGCCCAAAAGATACTTTGTTTGGTTTATTCACAAAAGCATTTTTTTCAAATCCCCTGAAATTATTAAAACTGCATGGGACTTTGACCTAGCCCAAAGCATTTTTGTAGTGGTAGGTTCATATTCAAGTTTACCCATAAAAACTAAACTGTGATTTTGACCTACCCTAAAGCATTCTCTGTTTGGTCACAATCAAATTTACCAAAATTTCCCTGTTTGAAGAAATTGAATTTAAAGGTGCAATGAGAGATTTTTAAAGTATCCATATTGTATCATAAATAGTAAATTCATTTTCAATAATTTCCTTACCTTGCGTTTGGCTTCAGAAATATCTGAAAAGTGAAAATGGAAGGTGATTTGACTTGCTTATATTTCAATATAAAACATAGGCTGAATTTGATCCAATACAAATTATAAATTTTACAATTTTTGTACTAAAGAAATAATTCTCGGCTTAATCCTTTAGGGATATTTCTTATGGAAAGCTTTTATTTACATCAATGCAAAAATCAGGGATTTCAATTTTATATGGACATCTCTCATTGTACCTTTAAAGCTGCATTTCCTGATTCTACCTCCCTCCTTGGTTTGTGTTTATGGTTTTACAGATATTCTCGAGAAACACTAACTTCCAAATTTTCAGGGAAACCTGATATGTGAAATCCTACTCTACATCTTAAAGGTGCAATGAGAGATTTTTGAGACACCCAAATATTGTGTCATATAAATTTCATATAGACAAGACACTCAATAGATTTCTTACCTTGTATTTTGGCTACAGAAATGTCTTAAAAGAGAGAAGGTGATTTTGATTTGCTTATATTTCAATATTAAACATAGGCTGAATTTCGTATTTGCTCCTATACGAAATTAGAAATTTCACAATTTTTTTAGGGACACCTGATATGTGAAATCTCTTGTTGCACCTTTAACTTTTTCAATAAACACATATGGTATGAACTCTTTAGGAGAAAAGCAATCAAAGAAACAGTTATAATTTGTTATCCAGACATATTTAGCCTGTGATTAACTACTTTTTTTTGCATCTATCACTATAAAATACAATATGCTCATCACCAAAGTCTCAGTTCAGTCAGCTCCATCATATATACAAATGGACCGCAAGAGCCTTGTATGTTCTGGGCATCATAAATCATCCCCCCCATAACCAGAGGGTGTCTTTTCTATATACAATTCTGAATGGGAGTTACTGAATCATGCCATGGGAATTGAGACATTATTAGCTGAGTGTATGTTTACCTTGCCCTTTGCTAATTTAGACGTGGTCAGCGGTAACTACGGACAGTATTGACAGCAGAGATTCGGCCAATATCAAGAGTAACGCAGGACAATTAGTCTCCTTGGGGTCAAGTGTTTCTTGCATTTGGGTGATGTGGAATGATCAATAGATTCAAAGAAGATGGCCGTCTGTGCATGGCCTGTGTTTTCAATCAAAATTGTAACTGGAGAAGCTACAATTGGTGTGGTGTTACGGATATGTGTGTGTTAATGAAAAACAAGTTGCGATCTGTTTTAGCAATTAATTCTGAAGTTGAAAACAACATATTCGTAAACAATAAGTGACTGCGTATAAGGCCAAGGGAATTTGATTCTTAGTTTCCTGTTGGAGCGCTCATCAGATTTGCCACTGTGGCAAATATTTCATTATTTTGTGAAAAAAATGTTTTTTTTAAAAACTTGATAATAAAAACATATTTTCAGTTGCTCAAAATATCCAAGCATCCCTTCCTGTTCATTTGTTTTAAGTAGGGAAATTTTCTGATTGATTTGAACATGAAATTACAAATTTTATTTCAATGAAAGTCTCAGAATCTACCGTTCAAGGTTGACTGTGCAAGGACAAGACAAGAGAGTTCTTGAATCTTATAAATCAATAGTGCAAATATACTGAACTGTACTGAGATAAATCAGGCTGATTATGGAATATCAAAGGAAATTATTGCAATAGAATTTTTGAAGAAAAATTGGAAAGAAGTTCCTTAGAATTTGCATGCAGTATTGGTATAAAAACTTGTTTTAAGTATGGAAATTGATGAAAAATTATTCGGGTACACATTTGAGTCCAGAAATTCCTTCAAAAATAGCATACAGGTCCATGTTGCTAAGGCCATCCCTTGAAATTTGCATGCAGCATTTGGATAAAAACTTGTTTTAAGTATGCAAATTGATGAAAAATTATATAGGCTACACATATGAGTCCAGAAATCCCTTCAAAATTCACCAGAAATAAATGGAAAAGTATTGAATGTTATGAAACAAAATCACCCGACATGTGGAATTAGATCTGGCTATGAACGTACAGGTGCAAGTTGCTAAGGTCATCCCTAGCAGGTGATTCACAATACTTGCCATGCAGCAGCCACCTAAACGGTGATATCAGCGTAATTGCCACCTAATGCAGTCTATGACCTAGCTTTATTCCAACCGGTGTGCCACGCAAATCAGAGCCTCCTGGGTCTACGGTCTTGATTTGCTTCTATCACGCATCAGACGAGATCGCCGGCTAATTTGCATGCATTTTATTATATAAAAAAGGGTAGGGAAGGTGGAATGTAGGAGTGTCAGGTTGTCAGTAATATGGTAATCTTTTTTTATATAACCTGCAGTGGATTGTGTAGTTGCTGATTAATATGGAACAGAGTGTAGGGTTTTACTGATTTAAATGTCCCCCTTTCTCCACAAGTAGGTCCCTTGGTAATGAATGTCATGGGCATAATCATTGTTGTCAGCTTAACTAGAGCCATGGATCAAATTGATGGAAGTCTGTGTATGTGTGTAGTTCGTGTGTTTTGAGGCCATATTATGTAGGGTTTTATCAGAATATTGTTTCGTTTTCTTTGAACCGTGCAGTTAAAGCTGCATTAAGATATTTGTTGTTGTCGTTCAAATCATGAAACTATTTAGTTTTAAAATTTGTTGACATCAGTCCAAGTCTCATGCACACACATATTATGCCACTTTTCAAATCAGTGCATTTTAAAGAAATAGTCTACTCAATCTATGAAAAATACTAGGTACACCTGGACAAAATTGCTACAGAAGATTTTCTTGCTGTAACTAGCAGTAAAAGACCTCCCAAACAGCATATCAAAAAGGTAGAAAAAGGGAAGCCTGGCAAGACATGCTAATTTGCATTTATCTTACGTGGACATATACACCCATATTTCGACAAAGGTATATAGCTCATAATTACATGTTTAGGGAGATTTTCAATTTTTCTGTTAGTATTTGAACATGTTTTGCATGGCTATGCCTGCAAGGTGTGTAGCACTTGCAATTGATTTATTAAAAGTGGAAAGCGATGGTCATTATTCAAGATGGCCGCAATGTTCCCGCCAAAATTAATTTTGCATTCTAGATGATTTGTCAGACTGCCATCTGGATGGGGAGATCTTTATTTAGCAAATTATTATCAGAGAGTATTTATTCAAACACATTTGGTCAACTAGTGCCAGGGGGCACTCCCTATGCGAAGTGATGGGTATTTGTGCCTTGGTCAGGTGAAAAATAGGGTCCTTTCCCGGGTCCTTTCAGATAAAATGTACCCAAAAATACGGGGTCATTCGGTACACAAGCTGAATAAAAATGGGGTCATCCAGTATGAAACTTTATGAAGGGGGCTAATGATGTTAAAACCTGAAGCTAAAATAGGAAGTGCCTCTTTTCCAGAGTTAAATTGCCATGAAATTATAAAATTGTTTAAAATGTGCACATAGGCTGCGAAAATTTTGAATTTAGGTGTTAAAATTCTTTAAAAAAGTGGATAATTTTATGCAAACTTGTGATTAAAGTGGATAGCAGGAAAGAAGAAAATGGGGGCCATTGAGTATGTGAACATTTTAAAACGGGGGTCATTTGGTAATAGCCTGGGTAATAGGTAGGACAGCAGCGTAAAAAGGCGGTCAAGCATTCTAGACATCACCAAAGTCAGCATCTCACAGACCTTGACTACGCAGCTCTAACAGGGGATGTGATATGTGCTGCATAAGATCTACTACAAAGCATCATTTGAGAATGCTGCAGATAAAGTCAGCCTACGTCTAAATGCCAAAGAGACTGAATGGAATACATGACCATCAATGAGGAAGAGAATCATCAGCCTATCTGCACTACACACGGTACCCAACTCAAGGTTAGACCTCTAGTACCGCGGGTCCTATTTTGGACAGCAAGAAAGACTCAAGAGTTAAAGGGCCGTGGCCTGATCACTAATAGCATCGTCCCCATACTCCAAGACTTTACCTGAAGTGGTCAACATTTTGGTATTGGAAGAAAGCTACTATTTTTCTCATTTACCCTGTGAAATCTTAGGGCGAAAGGATCTTTGGTTTGGAAGTTATGAGCGAAAATGTACCCCATTTTGGTCAACCGATATTAATTTTACACATATAGGGCTAAGAAAATCATGTTTTTAGCTCTCACATGAAAACTGGTTGAAATATCAGCGCAAAACTTTACAGATGGGGTTTAGGGGTGAAGACCATTCTATCAAGATGAAAACTTTATTTACTTAAATCGGGTCGTCCCCTTTTAATATATTAGTATAATAACCAAAATATAGGCAAAAATGGCACACATGATTTATGCAAATTAGCATGTCTTGCCATGCTTCCTTTTTCTACCTTTTTGATATGTTGTTTGGGAGGGTTTGTACAAGAAGTTACAGCAAGAAAACATTCTGTAGCAATTTTGTCCAGGTCATACTGTAGATTGAGTGGACTAAAATAGTAACAATGTACTTGAAATTGCCTAAATATTATTTGTTTTATTTATTTATTTATTTATTTCAGTTTCTTTATTTATTCATTCATTCATTTTATTCATTTATTTATTCATTTATTTATTCATTCATTTTTATTGTGTCATCTCTTCATCTGCAAGAATTGCAGAAGGCACATAGGGATTACTCTGGTCGTATGTCTGTGTGTCTGCGTATCTGTGTGTGTGTCTGTGGTCAAAATGTTAACCCTTAATATATTGCATGTCGTATGAGTTCCGTAAGGGCTACGATGATTTAACTTGGTGGTAAGGAGGGGCTGGGGTGGAGTGACAGGTTGGTCACCTCATGTGACCTTGGTGACCTCATGTGACCTTTGGCCCCCTTCACAAACCGCAACGGCAGACTACACTCACGGTCTGGGGACCGTGTTGTTTTTTTATTTGTTATTTATTTATTTCAAACGATCTTTGTACAGACTTCCAAGATGTTATCAGGTGAAATTGTTATATACAAAACAAAACAAAAAAGTGACTCTCTTATTATAGATTGTCTTTGCTGATGGATTTGGACGTGAATCTGTCAATTTGATTCCAACAAAAGTCTCTGTATCCTTAAGGTTAATCTTGCAAAGGGCAAGGTAACAGAACTCTCACATCCTACAAATCAATAGTACAAATATGTGCTGGACTTGAATTGCAGCCTTTGAATACAGGAGCTTTTTTCTATATAGGCTTCACTTGAATATTTATTAGGCTTCACTTGTCATGTTATTGAGTATCGTGGTGTACGACATTTTCAACACTATAAAGTGGCCAAACAAGTTGTTGTAGCATGTAATTTATAAACATAGTTATTTACTGTGAGTGCACTAGGCATATTAGTTCACAAACCAGCACAGGTCAATAGCCTGTTGGCTACTAAATGATGAAGCAGTGGAATTCATTTGCTTTCCCCATTTTCCCATTCCACTTTTCCCACTTTTTACACATATCAACACATTCTCACTCATAAGTTCACACAGGCATACACATTTAACCACACACTCCACAAGTTCTATACAATGTTAAAGGCCGCATTTTGTGATTCCAGCACCCTTATTCATTGTTCCTAGATATCCTTGAGAAAGCTTATCACACAATTTGTAAATCTTGCATTTTGTGTTGATAAGTAATTGCTTGTTTCCCATGGCCCCATATGCCACTGTTCTATAATTTCTGTCTGTTTACGGACAGAAAATAAAAAATTGCAAATTTCTTACTGATACGACTAAGATTTGGTACATATGTATGGTTCTGATGTATAAAACAACTTTTTTAGGTAAGCAAGGAACCGAGGGTTGTGGATCACAAAATCCCTCTTTATATAGAAATGCAAAGACAGAAAAGAGAACACCATGCATGCATGTACACACACACAACACACACGCACACACACGCACACACACGCACACACACACACATGCATATGCACACACACACACATGCATATGCACACACACACACATGCATATGCACACACACACACACGCCCCTTATACACATGTATATACCCATATTCAAAATTTGGTTGAATTATATCAGGCTTTATAAATAGCAGAGAATACGGTAATTTCAGGGGTTAACATTTTCACCACGGTGAGACAACACTCACACACACACACACACACACACACACACATGCATATGCACACACACACACACACATCCGCTCTAGTAAATTAACCATACTATTTAGTTATTGTATGTAGAGACACCTTTGTCACGGTTGAATCTCTTTCCACTTTGAAAAACAAGCAGCAGCCATTCTCAAGTTAAATCCTAGGTGATCAACATGAATTTGGAAATTAATCATGAGTGGAAAGCCTGGGATTTAGACTTCTCATTGAGGTTCCAATGATGCATGACCTTTTTCTTAGGCACGGGATTGGGTATGCACACGATTCACTAATGTCACCGTAATTTGAACCAATGTGACGTGCACCTACAGTGACAGAACACTGTGTGGGGACACATCGTGAACTTTACATTTCCAAATGCTCTATTAAAATGATTTACAAGAAAAGCCCCAGCTCTAGTCTGAGTGAGCAGTTATTACCTGGTTGTTCCAGCATCTAATAATTCTTGTAAGGCATTTGGATTTTTCCATTACTAAAATAAGACAAGGAAAATCAATGCAACCTAGGCATTTTGCAGCAAACCTCCAATTCTTTACTGTGGTTAATCGATCAGGCTACACACTTACACATTAAAGAGACATGAGGAGATTTCCAGGAAGAAGCGCCCCCAATTTTTCTCGAACCCCGTTTTTTTACATATTTGGAATGCTTACCATGTATAAGATCACACCTGAAGTGAATAAGCCGAATACGCCGTTTTATGTAATAAGATGATGATTAGTAGTTTCTGTCGTGCACGACAGAAAGTCAAAGCATGGTTTTCTATGGGGAATGATTACGATAGCAGGCAACTTCAAAACAAGGTTTGCGGTTTTCTTTTGTACCTGTTTGTCCAATAAACCTTCGAAACGTTCTCAGTAGGTGGTCTACAACCGATCCAGTGAAATTGAGAGAAATTTGTATCCTAAAAAAATCTCTTCCTGTCACTTTAAAGAAATAAGAAAAACGCAATATTTTCACTATTTGTTCAGATCATGTAACATAACTTCATTCTCTTGTCAACTAAACATGCATTGCAAAGTGCTTACAACCACAAATTTATGAACAAGGCAACTTACATTGTTCATTTACAAATTATGTATATTTAACATTTGATAGAGCAGTTTATTGTTACTGTTAGTAGTATTAAATGGCAAGTGACAGAGTTCACAATATTATTGTAACTATTCTTGTATGGGAAAATAAGGAATATATACATGATTCTTTTGATTGTCAAAGTCTCCAAGTGATATTTATCAAGTGTTCAGATAAAATTTATTGCATTAAACCATCCACTTTATTAAATTTGCCATAGCTCTGACGATGGTTAGTATAGTTCTGTTAAAGCGTACTTCTTGTAAATAAGAAATAACAGGTTTAGTGCAAGGCTTTTTATTTACTCTGCCCAGGTTCGCTTTGCAGTAAATATTCAATTAATGCTTCTAATAGGATGAAGGATTTATACACTTAGCATTTCATACCCAGTATTTGTGTTGGATTCTGCTTAGTTTGACATTTATATTGCATAGCATCTGTAGTGGAAAGGATTTTTTTAATACATATTAGTTGTCAATGCAGTTTTAAACTAGTGCATTTTGGATGCTTGTGTAAATTCTATGTGCACCATTTGTTTATGATGCATCTGGAATTGCAGCGTATAAATACATTTCCAAGGGGTAATGAGATTTATTTGAAAGTGTAATAAAGCCAAAGTGGTTATTATTCGCATACAATTTTTGCCATCAGTTTTCAACATAGGAACTTTACGTGTTGATATTTTTCGCAGATGCTACACTATTAAGTGTTATCTTAGGCCAAAAAAATCAAGTTTTTTTCTAGTAGGTAGTCCCCAAAACCAAAATTGTGAAATGTGCTTTTTTTTTACAATCTTTTTTCTTTTTTTCCCAGAAAAGTGTGAATAATCCCTATAATTAGTATGAATATTGTGATCTATCCTCATATGTATGACTCCCAATCTTACTAAAATGGCACATATGTGTTTGCCCAAGACTAGCAAACCATATACTATTTGTTTCACCTGTTTTAACTACATTGTATAACAATCATCTGTATGTACTTTGTTCCGACACTAATTTCAAATCACACTGGATGCATCGTTCAATTCTGTGTTTATTCTGTAATTGGCCCGAGACATGGCATGATGTGTTAACTAAGGAACTTGAAATTTAATCGAAATTATGCAGACTAGCAATGCATGCATCTATCACCAGGGTATTTTTTGTTAAGATAAATCTTTTTGGTTCCTAATTTGTCTATCACACTGATTATTCACAGTTTTTAACATTAAATGCACAGAATGAAAAGCAGGAAATGTGTTGAATGAATTGAAGAGTATGTTATGATCTGCTTTTGACCATGTGTCATCACTACAATGGCACATACTTTTGTTGAACACATTTGATTTTTTCACATATTGTAATGCAAGTTTCTCCGTATGTACTATATCCCTTGATTCCATCCTATATCATGGCGTATGGTCGCGTTATATATAATTGACTAACCGAGATTGATGTGGTTTTTCTCTCTTTTTTTTTGTCTATAATGCTTCATCTTCTACACATACAGAGAAAGGTAAACTAACACATGTTTTCTTTCTTCCTCATTCTGATGAACCTAACTCATCCATTTGCAACAGGTTTATAAATCATGGTATTTGTGGCATATAACATGAAGTTTAGAGTGACATAACGTTTCAGGAGGATGCAGATTGAAAGTGTATTGCTTCATTCTTAGAAAGGTGGTACAGTTTATGTGTGTACAACCAGTTACAGCAAGCATTGATGTCACCCAGCGCTTCAGGCCACAAGGAGTATGAAGTAGTATTAGAAACAAATTAACTGACCTTGACATCACTGGAGTTTATTTACAGGAAATGCCAATTTGGAGATGCGAATTGAGGCTTCAACATGCCTGTTAATAAGTACTAATGAGTGGTTACTACATTCTTAATTGCATTTTGCATTGCAGTGTAGATCAATCACATTAATTTAGTACAATTAATTCACAAAAGTCAGATTTTATATTCCCCAAAGAGGTTAAAGGTGATTCTATCGAACTGTGCAAATGTATGAGGTTGTTATGTGCCTTGTGGTATCGTGTGATTTGTAATCTTAGCCTGTTTGCACATGTTGCATCATCAAGCATTGAGTAGTACTAATAATAGAATGTATGCCAAGTTACCATTTGGGCTCCTGCGATCAACCCAGATTTGAATACGGAGCAGAACTGGCCTATATTAGTTCATTTGTTTTGTGATTTAGCTAGCTGGCCGTTATGTACGTCTTGCATCGTGAGAATTATGTGCATATAAATGTCAGTGAATCATGGGATGTGTCAGAGTACGCTTGCAATAATCGTATGGGCATGTTGTCATTTGGAAATGATGCTCTAACCAAAACCAGCATTGCTCGGTGATACTTAATCTTAGAGAGGGAAGTGTTTTTGTTGAAAAACGGAAGAGCAACAAAACATTAGCATTCAAAATTCTGGTTTTGCTAAATTAAATGGTTTGTATCTAGCATTTTGTAATGTGTACTTGTACTTTTAGTATATTTCATTCAAACAAATTGATAAAAAAAAATAGCAAAGGTACAAAATTTGTAAGGTGCATTTATGATTCTAGCAACTTTCTACGTTGTCCTTCAGATAAGCTTTATTCCCAAAATTTGAGTGATTCCAAGGCCCCCCCAAAGTAAAAATAATCTGGTTTCCGGTAACCCATCCCATCCCCTAAGTTTTCGTGTCAAGAAAAAAAAAAATGTTGCCTTTTGGGGAAAAAAATACACCTATGTACATTCTGACAAGACTCCATAAACTCCACAAAAAAAATGTTGCGAGAAAAATAAAATTTTCCTCCTTCCTTCAATTCCATCCATCCCAAATTTTTTAGAGCATGTTACCAGAAAACAAAATGCTTATTTTGTTAGGCCAATCTGGCAATTTTGGGCAGAATGAACAGATGGATGGGATCCAATGTCCCAAAGCCACTGTTCTGTGTATGGACAGAAATACCAATCTTGCAGAGTCGAACGAACCTGCGCATGAAATTAGGTACATACTAACAGTTCAGATAATACATAAAATGTTCAACTTGTTTGAGGTAAGTCTGGGGAAAAGACTGTGGATCACGAAATGGCCCTTTGATAGTATTTTGAAGAGGTATAGTGTTTCTTCTACATGCCATTCTTCCAACAATTTTTGATGGTTGACACAGAGTTTATAGTGACAAAAGACCCCTCAAGGAACAGAACTCACCCCACTCTTTAAGTACTTTTTGTCGCTATAAGCTCAGGTGACAACCAGCGCAAAATTGTATTGGAAGAATGACATTGTGGGAAGAACACTATACCTTCCCTTAAATATTTGTATCAACATTTGAAATGATTTTGGTGTATCATCTCCCTGGCAGCCCTTTTGCCTTACTCTAATTTCAAATGTGGCTAAGGGCTAGGAGTATTTAAACTGCTTTTATCCTGCTAATTTCAACAAAAAAGTCCAATATGAAAAAGGTAAAAAACGTGGTGTTTGTGTATTTTGTGTGAAATGTAGTTACTTAGTTGCTATTGATGTATGCCTCTCCTGTGTTGTATACCTGGATATCTGGGATTTGTATATACATTTACCTGGATACACTCTGCCATTCCTCTCTCGTTAAAAGTGCCACTTCATACTGGCTTGGAACGGCATGAGAATACAGTACAGGGGGGGCCTTGTGATGTTGGCTGTAATGTCCGTATGTACCAGCCTGATTCACAACAACATGTGGGCATTTGGTAGAAGTGGGCACAAGTTGACTGTTTACAAAAAAAGTGCATTGCCCATTTTATTTATATTCTTAGTAGTGTATTCTCTTTTTCCCAATTTTTGTAAACGAATTGTAGTTTTTTGACAAAAAACATTAACAAAGAATTTTGCTCGTACAAAATTGACACTCCTGCTATACTTGGGCCAAAAGTAATATAGGTATATATGGAATGTTGATGGAGATCATTCAACATGAGAACAAAATACTCTGAACTTCCTTCGTATTTCTCAATTAGTAGTTTAGAGATGCAGGACTTCAAAAACTTGGAAGTGTTGTAGTTGATGAGAGTAATTTTAAAAAAGTTTGTTTAAGAACCTTTTATTTTGTGTTCAACTTCGGTACTAATAGCCAAGACAGAAAAGGGGAGTCTACCCATTTGACATGGGTTATTTACAAGCAGTATTAAGGTTTTTTAGCAAAAGAAGGACAAAAAGGTTAATTCATCACATTGTATAAACCTGCATGGATCAAATACGTAGGAATTGATTCTTAGCTGAATTTAGTGCCTCCCTAGGTGGTCACTATATTTGTAAAACTGAGCTTCACTGAAATTTTTTACTCATATCCCAAGTTAGGTACAACTTTAAGATTGGGATTCCACACTATTACATTATTGTACCTTTACTTCTTTTTTAATTCCAAAATAATAAAGGTGCATGTTCCAATCATATTTAGGCCCCCCCCCAACCCATTTACCAGGAAGTAGTATCGATTTTGATATCAGATAAAAGGCCATATTTTTCTATTGTCATCCTGAAATTGAGCTCTCAAATCCATTTCATTCCCAAGATATAAACAAAAAACTGTCATTTTAATGGTTAACCATAAATATTATTAGCACATATTGAATAGGGCTTGCAATAATACATTAATTGGCTAGATTCCAAACTGCAAGTTTGTTTTCCCACGGTACTTGGTGGGGAGTATATGCAAATACCAGGCTCTCTTAAAGGAGGATGGCCAGATATAAGGATATGAAGTATTCATATTTTTTTTAATGTTACTTTTTCTTTTTCTCTGAATTGGAAGTTGTGCTTGACACTGCTCAATGCCGCCTAAAAGGTTTTGCATGAACTCGTTTTTTCAGAACTAAAAAAAAAAAATGGTTTAATATATTTGAGATGATAGCAGCAATGACATTAAACCCATGTAGTTGTTTTTAATATTCACCCGAATTAACCTTCTGCCATCAGGAGTCCATTATTCACAACAATCAGTCTCAGAGTTAAGTTTTAAAACCTCATCCTTCAGATTGTTCTCGCTTCTCAAATAGCATTTTTTGAATTTTTCAGTATATTAATAACGATACAAAAGAAACTACAAGGAAAAGTCATCTTTTGATGAAATAAATGGTTCACATTTGTTGCATTATTTAATATTTCCTTCATATTGCACCATACTAGTATTTGTATTGAGCACACAGCATAAACGAATTCATTTATTATGTACATGTAGACAGAAAAAAAAAATCCGATTATCCTGTGTGTCTTCTCCGCTCACTGGTATTTTTCAAGATTCCCCTGTACCTACCGGCTAAAAATATGGTTGTGATGTCACGACAAATCTTTAATACCTCTGGAATTTGCTATATCTTGTAAAACACCCATAATCCAATTGCGTTTTTCACTTGTAAACGCCTTTAGATTGACGTCGATTTTGATTTTTTTTTGTATTTTGGCAATGTCCCTAGGGGAAATCCTCTACTGTCAAAATCAGAATTGCACAACAGATTTTCCTGTCTTCAAAAAGTGCTAGGAAATTTTTTGACATGTCCTCAATTCGGACCATATAGTTACTCATACTTAGAGGGAAACCCATATTTGTGTGAGCAGATGTTCATCTGATTCAAATATGAGTTCATGTTTTATGAACTTATGTCAAAAAAGATCTTCAGATCCCTTTTGAAGGCACTATCAGTGATTGCTAAAGTAGAAAATAAAAAAATCATTAAAAAAAAATCAGATTTGTGCATGTCTGTAACCAGTATGGGTATCCTAATATACCCTAAAAGTGATAAAACCAATTGAGGGCATGTTGTTGTGTGAGGGAAATAAGGTCATAAGTGCAATAGCTGCCATTTGTCAGAAATCCCCATCAAACAAACTATTATGCCAAGTCTTTGGTGAGTGGCTCTTGAAATGGTTCTTCAGGCAACACAGTTGCCTGACACACAATTTCAAGAGCCACTGACTCAAGAAAGATCATTTGAGAGTAATCCTAAAACATGGCAGCACACAAATGTATTACATGGCAGCTATTGCATTTATGACCTTCTTGCATTCACGAATATGGCTTATGAAAAAAGTGGTATTATTGGTTTAAATTGATGGAGCGATTTGTTTAATGCCTGGTACCTTGGAATTATTAATGAGCTCACAAACAAGTAGAACAAGTTTAATTAAAGCGGCGCGGCACGGCCACATTTTCACAAAATATGAAATTTCTTCAATTTGCTCTCAAATGATAGTTTAGGCCATTGGAAGAACAGAGATATATTTTACACATAAAAATAACATAACCCAAAACAGATATGGACATTGATATTAGGATAAAGACATCCAGGTAATTTGTAGGCCAACTTTTAAGTTTTCCATAACTTTAATCAACAAATGTGTACATTACATGAATATCTTTGACTCGTACTCACTGATATTAAAACCACAACGGTTATAGACCGGTGTAGCATGAGAAACATGCATACGGAGTGCGTGTTCTTGTGTTAAAAGCCATTTTCGTCGTCAGCTGAATTTAACGTCGCCAGCGACGTTAAATTATAAAATCGTTCTGTTTACCCATAAGGAAGCTGATTTGGTCTTAATCATTTCGGGTGAGGGCTTTTATATATAAAAGCTTTACAACCATGCAAAAATATCGATTTTGAAAAATCTTGAGGGCGCACTATTTTTCAAATGTGCCAGTGTCTCTTTAAGCATGCTGATTAGTTTGACCACCAATACCTTCCCATAAAGACCTCATTTTGCCTGTGTACTAGCCCTATTCCATTACACCTCAATATATTCCACGGTTGCTATAACTACAATATCGCCACTGTGACAACAAGACTTGGTGAGTCACATCTTACCCAAATGAAATATTTCCTTCCTTTTAGAGGTACGTCTGCACTCCACATCAATATTTCTAGACCAACGTTTTTGTCTTCTATTTCCCCTTTGGGGCAAGATTATTGCCTGCCTCTGCTCAAGCCACACCAAAGGGAACATATTTGATTCTAATCTGCGCCGTGGTTGCATGTTAATTCTATACAAAGCACAAGTCGATGAAAATTCCATCGTAATTTCATGTGCTGCTATTTGTGACCCACCATGAGTAAATGAGGCTCTTTGCGGTATTTTTGAATTTGGTTATATAGGCCAAAAATAGTCTAATAGGTTGAAAAAAAATTAAATTCTTTTTCTGTTTAAAAAATGTACATTGATATGTCCTCTCTCATATTTTTAATGTATGTTTATGCTAAAATTATAGATGATAGATGTGTTTTGAGCATGATTTGATTATTTTTCTGTGTGTAAAAATAAGGTGTATTTGGAACTTTTACAGTTATAATCCGTAATTTATTTTCTAAATATAATATGGCATATATTGATCTATCATAACTTCATAATATAACCCTAGCAAGTGAGTGAGGTCTCAATTTTAATCCTAGAAAGATATTGACAAAATGATGCCAATTAAAAAATCTCAATTCATGTCCACATCACAGCGCCTCATTTTACTCGCGGTGGTCACATTTAGATATGAAGATATTTTGTAGCAATTGATTTACGAGATGAACTATATTCAGTACTAAATCATGGACTCAGCCAAATTATAATGTCTGCAGACATGCAAATTTTAATTAAAATTGCAATCAAAATTATGCATAGATTTTAAATATTTGAACAGCTATTACAATAGGGCACGAGTTTTTTATGTTACAGATGCAGTTGAAAATTGAACCTGTTTCTTATCTGGCGGGGAAAAAGATAAATGTATATGAAAGATCATGTTATGGATTCCCTCCGTGATTGCTATGATGCAGGCACATCCAGGATTTTTCCCACCCCACCCCAATTTTCTTACTACTCTGCAGTTGTCGGCAAATCACAGAGAGCCATTCCAGGTGCGATACATCTCTGGCCAACTTTTGTGTCTTTTATTTGTACCCTTCTGTATAATCGTTGTCGCCTTGTCGGGGATCAAAGGTCCAACGTGTCCTACTATGCGGTCAAATGTTTCAAAAATTCCCATTTTAAAACCCTTCACTTCAAAATTTGATTATATATGTTCTGAATATACTTATATCTAAGAGCTTTAGGGTCTAAATCAAAAAGCACGGTAATAGTAAGTTGAACCAAGAGAAGAATCAGTACGCTTCCACCAAATGCAGTGCTTCCACCCCCCTTGGAAGTTTTGACCGGATAGTATGTGAATCGTTAGAGATTGTGAAACACTCTTGAAAAATGCAAGTTGTGATCAGTACTGTCAATTAAGCCATTATGTCATCAACGATTCACATCAGTACCCGTTACAAAAACCTCCATTGGAAGCTATGCATGTGGGAAGATACTGAAATCTTTCTGATGAACCCACACAGGGTCATAGAAAGTTCTGACCTTTGTTCATTTGCTTATTTGGATCCATTTTTACCTCAGACTTACATTTTTATCACAAATAGGAAAACTATATTTTGGAATTCTTGTTCTAGACAAATAGTTGGTTTCTGATTTTAGTTTGATTGGGGTATTTTTAAAAAAACTGACCACTCTATGACATTGATGGCCTTTTGAATCTATGCTCTGTTGTAAAATTACACCTAAAGGAATAACATCAATGTTTGCAGGGGAATTTCTTTAAAAATTTGTGTTCTGTAGTGATTTCTTAAGAAACAAGGTAATGTTGCAGCAAGTGGGAATGCCACAATTTTTACAGAGTTCAATGCCATTGGCTTGATATTATATTGCCATAGAATAACAACCCCAAATTCAAAATCTAGGACATGATTTCCTTAAAACTCTCCTACAAATGTTTGACAAGTAGTGGGTAAATCCTAACCAAAATCCATCAAAATTAACATTGAGGGAGTGACCTTTTGACCTTGTATGTTGTAGACTATACAGAACATGAGATTTGAGTAGAAAGACAAAATTTAAGACTTTTCATAAAGGGCATGTGCCGACCATCTTTGAGACCCCCCAATTTACGCAGGAAGGAAAGTATTTTTGATTATATGAACTTTAATACATTTTTCTCATTTGTGTCTGAAATTACAGCCTTTCAAATCCACTTCATTCCACGATAGAAACAAAAAACTGCCGTTTTAATGGTTAACCATCAACATTAGCACAGCAATGAATAGGGCTGGTAATAGGAATTATTGCTTCTACAATAAAAAAAAATGCAAGGTGTTTCCAATGAATTGGTGGGGCGTGTATGCACAAGGTAATATCAAGTATTGAGTAGAGAACACAAATAGACAAAATGGAACAAGACCTAAACGGCATCAGCTATGAAAATCCATCAAAATGAGTCAAACATGCCTAGTCTAGGGCCAGACTGGTGTTTGAGATGGAAAGCCACTGATTACACGTTATAACCTAGTAGGCGTAAGCAAAATTCGGGCAACCATACTGCAACACTTTAACTGTGAGGACATTAAATACTTGCAGGTAATTACACATTAATTAAAACCTTAAATCAATTTAGTGGCTGTACTGACAGACAGATAAGGATTAGTTTCACTTGCCGGACAGTGAATTTCATTTGCCTCAGGGCTGGTCTGCTGCATAGCAATACTGTATTGAACCTCTCTGAAAGGGAAGATCAAGATTTATGGGAAGAACACATGGAGGAAGCCTATTAAAGAAGCTTCATATAAATTTCAGTAACTTACCGAATGAAAAAAAGCAAATTAAATTTGCAAAATACAACTCCCCACTCAGTCAGCAAAAAAAGTTCCTGGACACTTATAGACCAACGTCTTTTTTTTTTTGTTTTTTAAATTTATATTTTAGATAAAGGCAACTAGTTGTACATTAAAATAAACAGACATTCATCCTCTGTCAGTTTTGATTAAATTAAATTGACCATCATAAGCATGGGTGGTTACATTCATTTTGTCAACGACAGGTGGGTCAGTGTGGGGGGGGTGGGGGGGGCGAGCTAGATTCAAGAAATGGAGGTTATTCAAAGTAATTCAAAGTGTGAATTGACCACCAATCTTGAAGACTTCTTGACCACTTTCCATCCACACTGGAAACTGTTGTGAGATGAAAGGGAAACATATAGTGTTGAAAACCACATGTGTTGATCATACTGCATGGTTTTTTCCGATAAATGGGTCAAGCTTTTGGTAGAGGTCGTGCGAGAATTCATCAGGGTATGTTTGGCAAGATGGACAAGGGAACAATTGCGTTAAGTCCTCGGGTCACTGACGAAGCCTGGTTTTTGTCCTCCGCCATGGTGCGAGTGTGGAGAAGACGAGGGGAACGGTACAAAGACTGTTGCATACGAGAAGTGCAGCAAGTTTGGAGAGGCATTACAGAGCAAGAACTACTCACACAACTGAGGTTTTCACGGAACCTGAATGCCATTGGTACATTGATGAAGTACCGAAGCCGGTGGTTTACCGTTTGCCCAGAAACCATGGGTTACAATGCACGCCCCCCCACCGTGCTAACATCGTTGGCAGATTTATGGACAACCAGAACATACAGCCGGCCGTGTGGATCAACGATCACGGGCTCACCAGACATGAATCCAATATAGCCTTACGGAATCAGCTGGGCAAAATCTCTCTCCTAGCCAATAAATGTCTCAAGGAGCGATGAATTCGTCAACCTTGTACCAAATTGATGGGGACGGTGATGTGCCGTTCAATTGACTCAAGGTCATGCAGGATACTGAAATTTGGACACTTTGCTTTTTGACACGAATAAGTGTAGCTTTGCATTAAATTGGTGGTAAAACCAGATGGATGTGTTCTGATTGCTATGTGTTTTGAAAAATATTTCTTTTGTTTTATCAAATGTTAATGCATCTCATATGAAAAACTCCCACCAAGCGCCCCATAATTATTGCCTTTGTGTTTTACTGAACCACAGACAGCTTCAAACTTAACTGACTGAAATGCTCATTTCTTTCAATTTCATTGTACGAACCTTGCCATTGTGTTTAATGAATGTAAGCAGTCATGCTTAATGCTAACATTGAAATTCCATCTAAAGCTGACAGGAGAAAAATGTTCCTTTATTTTAGTATGCAATTATTGGCTTTCTATGAAAATAAATTTGAAATATTTGAACCTTTTTAAGTGTCCAGGAACTTTTTTTGCTGAGTTTATGAAAGAGCATGTTGTACAGTGATCTCTCATCATGGTGTATTTTCTCCATTGTACCATTGTTAGTAATTCATACACTCTTCGTATTTACACATATACAGCAGCAAATCAGTGAAGCCATTAACAAAATACGCGAATGTAGCGCGAGTGGATTAAAAATATCCAGTTGCACTACGCGCACTGCGTAAGGTGCTTTCGAAAGTGGACGTGTCACGCAGGACTGATTTATTATCCCAAGAAGTAAATGCACAGTTATTAAGCTATAATTACTACCATTGTAGGTAATAACAATTTAACCAGGTCTAGGGTCAGGATCATAAAATGAGATGTGCATTTTTAGGTCAAGTTCAAGGCCAGCTATCTAATTTATGGCTTATTTCAATCATAAAACAAAACAAAAAATGCAAAGAGCAATTAATTAAAGGGTCATTTTGTGATTCAGTCTCATCCCCCTGCCCTCACCTTGCCTAAAGAAAAATTTTAATCTTTGCCTAAAAGAATTTTGCCTAAAAGAAATTGAGATATTTGTATCATCTCTCAAAGGAAGGATTAAACATGGATTGAACCAGATATTTACCAATATACGGTCCGCCCATTTCCGTCAATTTAAGCACATGTCAGCATCATAAGAACACACACATATGGGCATGAAATCGCTCACACCCTCGTGGCTGGTCATGGGACTGGGGCCCCGGAGGCCCCTGGTTCGATTCCCACCCAAGATGTGCAGTCTTCTTTAGCTTTTATCCCTTTACCCCTTCCCTTCCTCCCGGGAGTTAGGGTAGAGAAGGGTGTTAGGGATAATACATCCAGTTATCACCACTTTCACAGTGTAGAATGCATTTACCAAATTTGTGAAAATCCAATCAATAAACGGTGTCATCGACCAATTTCAGCATCCTAAATCGGTGAAAATATTGCAAATAATGTGATATTGATTCCAAACATTGTGTTATGACTCTGCTGCATGATATTAAATCGCCCTACATGTAAGTCTTTGCTCTACATATTAAACTGCCATGTTATGTGAGTTGTGCATGACTTAATAAAAAGCCCATCGATACTTAATTATATCTCGGAATGTGCACTGGTTTTATGAGCACATTGACCAGAATAAATGAGGTAAATGGCGTATTGAATTGACAGCACGTTATATGTGATTTCAGGATGCGAGATAGGTCCAATTTGCACGTTTTTACCATTACTACCTAGAATTTCCTTCCATTTTTCCATTTATTGTTTTGAATTTATCATAAATAAAATTAAATCATTTAAAATGTTTTAATGGTCGTTTACAGCCACAATCAGTCATTTTTTTCCAAATTCAAAAATACCCATTTCGTCTCTAAATTGCTATAGTGTTAGGTCAAATCAATGCCTTATATTACTGTTCTTTGTGAAAAACAGACACTTAAGCATTTAAAAGCGGTCTTGAAGATGCTGTTTACGACTGTTTCTAGACCTAAAAAAAATGAATCCCGACTTTTGTTAGTAAACAAAGCATAAAAATCATCATTTCTTGACAAATACAGCATGTTACGCTTAGCCACTTACAGGTTGCACACCTCTAATTAAACTGCCTATACTACCATGTACAAACGCACCGTCAGGAAACTCTCATTTCTTCACTATCGTGCGACTGGTACCTTAAATGTCAGTTGTTCTCAGAAGATCTTGGTATTGACAGAAAAAAAAAAAAAAAAAAAACTACCTAGAATTTCCTTCCATTTTTCCATTTATTGTTTTGAATTTATCATAAATAAAATTAAATCATTTAAAATGTTTTAATGGTCGTTTACAGCCACAATCAGTCATTTTTTTCCAAATTCAAAAATACCCATTTCGTCTCTAAATTGCTATAGTGTTAGGTCAAATCAATGCCTTATATTACTGTTCTTTGTGAAAAACAGACACTTAAGCATTTAAAAGCGGTCTTGAAGATGCTGTTTACGACTGTTTCTAGACCTAAAAAAATGAATCCCGACTTTTGTTAGTAAACAAAGCATAAAAATCATCATTTCTTGACAAATACAGCATGTTACGCTTAGCCACTTACAGGGGTCTCTACAATAATTTCCAATACAACAGTGCAAAAAATTGACTTTGATAACAAATAGGAGGTGTGAGTTGTTTATATTTTGAAGAAATCACTGATAGCGGCTTTAAGATTTTTCATTTATAAACAAAATAATTTGATCCCACACATTTTGCTCGTTTATTCTTCTGTAAAAACTAACATCAGTCAAACAATGTCATTAAAGCGTGGTGCATTTGTCGTGTAGTTGCAAGCAAAGGTCACTCAATATTGTTCTTTGTGTTAAAAGTATTCCCTAGGTACAACAGTGCAATATCGTAAAGCACGCAATAGAGAAGTGTTTATGATACAAAACTCATCACAAACGTTCTTTATTACCGGCGTGAAGTAGCAGCCTATGGGATTAGATGTGCAATAAATACTAAGGTTTTTTTATTAAAGGGAAACAACACAAGAGCTTTGATGGTGAATGTGAATGATGAACTTGGTATGTTTGTGCTTGTTTTGGCTCGTGTGGATTCTGCTCATTATGCTCATGGTTGGTAATGAACATTTTTAATT